>JAHZNH010000395.1:0-12097 GCA_027744355.1 Tyrannoseira gladiata
CTCTTCCCGTACATGGTTTTGACCATCTTCTTCGTTCGTGGAATAACGCTCAAGGGGGCACATGCTGGTGTTCTGCACATGTACACTCCCAAGGTAAAATTAATAATCCTTTCTAAATGACTCGCTGCACACAACAAAGGGATATATGTTTTTCCTTTGAAGTGAGAGATCAATATTGGCTAACTCTTATTTTTACTTCTTGGAATAACTACTATATAGATGGAGAAACTCTATGATTTGGCTACATGGATGGACGCGGGTGAGTACAAAGAAAATTATTCACGCCCTACGCCGCCAAAATTTTTTATTGATTCATATATGCACCGTATCTAATGCCCACTAGTAAATATGTTTATTACACAATGAAATCATGATGCTGGGGACTTACATTTTGTCGTAATTTTATGATTTTGCAGCAACTCAAGTATTCTACTCCTTTGGTCTTGCATTCGGCTCACTCATTGCTTTTGGTTCATACAATAAGCCGAGGAATAACTGCGTCAAGGATGTCATCTTCATCACGTGCACGAACGCTCTCACCGCGATGTAGTAAGTGGTCGACCATTACTATGCATTCGCATATTTAGTTCTCCGGTTTGTGAATTTAAAAAAAATTATTTTACTTTAACTTTCAGTGCGAGTGTAGTCATATTCTCCATTCTGGGATTCAAGGCCACTGCAATCCATGACCGCTGCATTGATCAGTGAGTAATCCATGTTTAACTAACTTCCTCCGGCCAATATAAGATTATTAGAATCTACGGGTGGTGGGGGTATGTGGTGTGGTGTGACCAACTAAAATAGAGTGGATGCGAAGTGTTAATTAAATCACGAGGAGGTGTGAATGAAAATGCACTGCACTTTAGTATTTCGCGATTATAGTAGCTGGTACTGTTCATACATTCGATTTTACTCCTTAGTGGCAATTTGCTGATTGCATAGTGCAAAAAAGCTAAACAAACAATGTGCAGAGATATATTAGTAGACATAATGCATTTGGCCAGAGTGTCCAGCCAGTCAGACCCAGACAGTGCAAGGTAAAAATAAGTCTGTATTTGCTCTAGGAAATTAGCACTTCCATTCACTCCTTCGGTGTGATGTAGGGTAAAGTCATGCGACTTGCCTAAAGTGTGGGAACTGGTAACCTCCTGATTTTCCTGGCCTTTTTAAGTCTTTCCGTTGAATGAATCTTATGTACTTTCACGCAACCTTCTTACCAGTATTTACTTACTCACTTGAATCAATGCCTTTCTTATTACTTTCACCCGCAGTAATAAGGAGCAAATGCACGTATTCAACGCGACGCTCTATCCGAGCAAGGAGAACATCAGTGATGCGATGTATGAAAAGTTCATCAAGCAGCATTTTCCGTTCGAATCAAACTACACGGATTCGCCGTTTGAAGACTGTAGCTTGGAAAAGGAACTCGAAGCCTTTGAGACACCGTACTTCAGCAACATTCGAAAGGAAATTCTCACGGGTGTGCATGCAAATTATATCTAAAGAATACCTAGAGAATGCTTAGTCGTATGCACAAATTTTTGCTAACTTTCTTGTTTGAATTGTTTTAGCGGTGGTCTGCTTCGTATCTTTTCTCGGCGGACTGATCTTCGTGACAGGGGCTGGCGAATACTGGGTAACATTGTTTGATGGCTACGCAAGTACAACTGGACTCGTGATAATTGCTCTCCTGGAGATCGTCTCTGTAATGTACATTTATTCGTGACGGGGGCTGGCGAATACTGGGTAACATTGTTTGATGGCTACGCAAGTACAACTGGACTCGTGATAATTGCTCTCCTGGAGATCGTCTCTGTAATGTACATTTACGGACATGAAAGGTAAACTAAAAAAAGTTTAATCAATTAATCTGTCGGAGGAAAAGTTCATAGGGAACAGTAGCTAGACTCTTTATTTTTGTTTCCTTTATCCACAGATTCTCTTCAGACCTTGAGTATATGACCGGCTATCGACCTGGACTCTACTGGCAACTGACATGGAGATTTATTGGGCCAGTGACACTCATTCTTTTGCTGGTCGGGTCACTCTACGAGAAAATCAGGGAGAGTCCGAAGTACACTGCTTGGAACGCTGAAACCGTAAGGGGACTTGAACTTGAATCCTATAACTTGGAGTACTTTAAACGTTTTTTGAATCACTCGCAATTCTTTTTGTCGACCAATTCTTTCTAGGGTGAAACTCATCCTCTTCCATTCCCGGGCTGGGTCATGTCCATCGCTCTTTTCTTGATAGTGTTGGGCATCATGCCCATCATTGTTGTGTGGTATGAACGATTACGTCATTTTTACATGTAGTTTTCAAAGGTGCACTGTGACCGAAAACTTTCACGTATTTTGTTTGCTTTAATATTCAGGCTAATGTCCGTCTTCAACATTACACCCAGCGGACGCCCACGCAGTTCAAGCACGACAATGAGAAGAATCGACACAGCCGCTTCTACAAGGCCCATGATGGACGATTATGAGGTTAGACTTGAAGAACAGCCTTGGTTTAGACGTTTGTTCTCCCGCTAATACAATGTAGAACAAAGAAATACGAATTTCACAAAAATAGATCGACTAATAATAACAATGACGCTAGAAAAGAAAAACATCTCAACAAAATGATTCATTAGAAAACTATATCCACACGCAAATAAAAAGTCCGTTTTTCCTGCATGCATGACTCATCAAATAAAAGATCGTAATTTAAATGTGTGACGTGGAGCGGATGTGATGTTTTGTGTTAATTCGTTTTCCCCGTGTGTGAGCAATTAAATTGATGAATTTAAACCCGGCAAAAAAAACTGATAATAATAACTTTTAGTGGGTAAGAACGAAAGCTAAACTTAATTAGCTGATCCCAGAGACTTTATACATAGCTTAATCAATAAAAAAATCTTTATCCCCTTTTGACTCGTGTATTCATTTTAAGCTATTATACTTTTTAAGCTAGATATAGTTGTAATGATGATATATATACAAGTGTAAACTATTATATAATGAATAATTTAAGTACAATCTAGGTATAATTTTACTTAAATAAATGCACATCACGAAATAATGTGAATAATAGTAAGTACGATACAAACGTAAGGTTTAGAGTTTTAGCCTGTAAGTATCTATTTAGTTTTTATCTATTTTGACGGAGACGGTGGAACACAATACAAATGTCGGTATTATTATTATTATTATTAAATAGTAAAACTACAATAATATCAACATTCGATTTTCCGCAGATATAGTTGTAATGATGATATATATATACAAGTGTAAACTATTATATAATGAATAATTTAAGTACAATCTAGATATAATTTTACTTAAATAAATGCACATCACGAAATAATGTGACTAATAGTAAGTACGATACAAACGTAAGGTTTAGAGTTTTAGCCTGTAAGCATCTATTTACTTTTTATTGATTTTGACGGAGACGGTGGAACACAATACAAATGTCGGTATTATTATTATTATTATTATTAAATAGTAAAACTACAATAATATCAACATTCGATTTTCCGCTGCCCTAAATTATTGCTTTAAAGATTGTGGGTGATGAAGTAAGAAAGGTTTATTTTTTCATGTTTATTTTTCTTTTTTTCATGTATTTCTCCTTTACATGATTTTAATTCCAAACTATTCTCAGATTACAGTTCGGTTACTCTATACGTCGGTTTGGTTAGTTTTTTTCTGGACTCATTTAATGATGACGCTCAAATGCGTTGATTAAAGAAGCAGTGCTTTTTTCTTTAGAAAGTAAATAGCCTTTTCGGTAAATATTTCGGGTTTCTTCTTGCTTGTTCACCTGGACCCTCTATGTTGGTTGGAAGTTATGTAATTATCGGATCAACTTTCCTTTAACGATGATCGTACCTCAGTCAGGTGGAAGGCTTACATTACTGAAGAAATAGTTGAACTCTTAGCGGTAAATAATAACGTTCTAACTACCTTGTATTAAAATGATATGGAAGGAAACGAATATTTTCAGAGAAAGTTATTGCATTACTTGCTACTATTGTTAATTCTAATGATAAATATGTGACTGCGACTGTGAATGTGAATACTAGCACCAATCGAATCAAAGACCTGCTTTCACTGTACGAAGTTTTAATACTTTTTCTCCGCTTTTCTTATCCCATTATTGCATGAAGAAAATTATCTTACGAAATCTTTTCCGCTCAAGTCTTATTTGCTGGATCTGACTGTTTTTAGACGGCGGTCGTGTATCTTGTATTTACTTATTTATATGTAGATCTTTTATTCTCGTCAGGTAGTTGGGTAAGTAGGTACGGTTTAAATGTGGAATGGACTGTGAAAATGGTTCTTCTATCTTAAACCTTAATCAACGGGAACTATGCTGTGCTTTTCAATGGTGAAAAATTGATGGTATATATGTATTATTATCCAGAGAGATGTTTATCTAGTTTTATCTTCATGCAATTACTTGCTGAACTCTAGGCAAATAAGTACTTAAAAAGCAAACATGCGTACTTAATTGTTCAAAGTTGAGTTATCATCATCAGTGCTGCTCGTGTGATCGCTTCTGTTTAGGCATCGTAGGAGTTGATTTCCTTCATTCAGTCGTTTTGGAAGTAGAAATATCTACTGACGTGACTTATTGTGAATCGTTATCATTTACCTTTTTGATTAATACGTACATATATAAATAAAACAATTTAAGTTTAAAAACTTTTATTAGGTAAATACGGTTAAATTGTTAAAAATATAGTCAGAAGAATTCGCAGTTTTGTAGAGAAGATAGATTACCTAAAGTAATATTGTAAAGAACAGAAAACAAGACTTTGATAATGGTTTTTCATTAAATTGGTTATACGGGTGGGAGAATGAAAAAAAATATCGTATGCCAATGAATTGAGTAAGTACTACTATTGAGTTGTACAAGAACGGATGATGGAGCTATTCTACAACAACTACTACTACTATTCTACAACAACTACTACTACTATTCTACCTTGGACAACTTTGGATTCGACGAATATGTCTAAAATTCTATAAAAACTGTAAAGAACCCGGTTTAAAAACGAGACAGGATCGATCCAATTCCCTTAAATTTTAATTGTGAACTTAAACTCGCCTTTTCCTCAATCCGTGAATTTCCCAAAATTAAACCTGTCTTATTGCATAACTTATTTGATGTGGTAAATAATGCGTTTGTTCAAGAAAAATCTGTATAAATATCTATTGTGTATCTTTTTATGAAATTATTTATTGGAATGTGTAAATCTCAACCCATTCATATTTATGATGACTTTTTAATCATTGTGAATTTTGTGCGTTTGAGTTGTTGTTTTATGGAGTTCTAACATTTTGTTGTGATTAATTTTTTGCAGTCAACCAATAAATGTCGGATCATGTAATGTCTCGAAAAGACACAGTCTAGAAAAGAAAATGCATAATACGCTCGTTCATCATAAAAGCCCAACTTTAATCTCTCAACTTACGTGTCTACTACTCTACTACCACCACCGCCATTACTTCGCTACTAACCACATCATGCACCGTGTGTGTACGTCTTTTTTCTATTTTACTAACTTTCTTTTAGCTCTAGATCCGTAGTTTCAGTTCAATGTGAGTGAAAGGAAGTCGATCTGCTTTGTGTGCATTTTAAATATCTATATGTGTGGGATGAATGATGATGTACTTTTAATGCTTAAAACACGCTTCGTGGAACTTTCACCTTCATGCCAGGCCACTCAATGTCACTGTTGGTATTGCTTAAGCACATTATCACCGCTGCAGTTAAAACCGCAATCATCGTGGCATAAGTATTACATATTCTGAACGTGTCATTTGATGTCGTTGTATCTTGCTTGTTGTGCACTTGAGACTTGAGGTAAACCATGAATGAGAGGATTGAAATTGCGGTAACTTGACCTCCTAAATAGATTAAATCCTTCAGGATTTGCCTTTCACTTCTCATGTCATTATTAGATGTCATACCGTATATTTTTTTTTGGAAAATCAATGATGCATACATATGTACACCTTTATTGTATTAGTACTAGTAATGGATCAACCATTTTTTTCTATGGGATGAATGTGGATGTTTTTCCTTCCTGAGTAAATACTGAGCCATTAATAATAATAAGTACCGTGTGCGAAAGATGACTGGCGAGTCTGAGTGATTCCCCTTGCAATCGTGATGCTAAAGACTTGATAAAGGCAAGGTTTTTAGTAATATATACATATTTGTACTTTTATATTAATATTTTGCTTGTCAGAAAAAAAGTACTTTTCCTCCGGACTGATTTGCAGTTTTCCCCTTTTCTTGCTTTCTAAACTTACCTTTTTTCATCTGATGTCTCTAGTGGATTCTGTGACGGGAATTTGAAAGTTTGCCATATTTTTCTACCTTCTTCTCTAGGAAGCGGAGTACAGAGGCGATATTCTTCCCGAGGATGCTAGCGATGACGCTGGAATGGAACCGTTGCGGATGGGACCTCTGAAATCTTTTAGAATGGAAGTGATAGACTGCTAGTAAATCCTCAATATGTGTTTAAGTACATAAATATTAATCGAATTCATTATATTATGATAATGGTGATGATGTTTACTCGTTGTTCTCGACTAGTTATTCTCATGTAATGAAACAGTTTAAAATCACAAGAATTTCGAATTATTATTAAGTATTTACTCGATTAAAATTAGCGTTTATGAAACAAAATACTAATGTAAGCAATTATCATTTAGAAAGTAATGGGTAAAAACAAGGAAGGGTAGATAAATACACGTTATATCATTTATTATTGTCGTTCGAAAAATAGGGAATACGTTTTTCTTCAGATTTGTAAAACTTTGTAGAAATTACAAATGATTTACTTGAATGCAACATTATGAAAGAGTAAGTAAGTAGATAGATTAAGTAAGTAAGTACTAATCTCATGGAAAAAAAACTCAAACAAACCCTCCCCGATTTTTAACTTTTAATCTGAATAGTACGTGAGGATTAGCATTTGAAACCGGCCTCTGGAGCTCCAAACCACTCAATAATCTTATGTAATACTTAACCATCAAATTAACACATTGTTAATGACCTTGTTCTGAAGTATTGCTTGTGAATCTCGACTTAACGAATTGTGTGAATATGTTCGAGTGCGGTTTGAAGAGCCATAGCTTTAGAATCCGTAGTAAGTATTTGAACTTAACGTTTTGGAGCTTGGCTGTTGGCTACAGTATTATATTTCTTGGAAATGCAAAATGAGAATTTAAGCGTATGGGATCTGAAAAAAATTTCAATTTACCAATCAATAATTTTCTTTTCCCTTTCTAGTAGGATATGCGCCAGGAATCTTTCCTTGATTTGAAAGAGTATGCCGATCGGTTGGAAATGAACGAGATTTTGTGAACAAAAATATCACATTTTGCTTGTAGATGATGTAAGCAAACTATTGTTAAGCTTGATAGAAGCATTACTTATTTAAGAAAAATTCAAGATTCTTTAGGTTCGTAAAGTTGAAAATCGGAAGTGGATGCTATAGTAGAGACTACACTACAATGAAAATATTGTGAGACCAAAATTTTTTCTCTTCAACCTGATTGAAAACGTATAAAGATAGTTTGGCTTACTTATGTACCACGCGCTAATGATAATAATTACTTATTAAGGTGATGAGTGAAGAAAAGTATTTATTTTTTAGAAAAAATCGGAAGTGGATGCTATAGTAGAGACTATACTACAATGAAAATATTGTGAGATTTGTGAGACCAAAATTTTTTCTCTTCAACCTGATTGAAAACGTATAAAGATACACAGTTTGGCTTACTTATGTACCACGCGCTAATGATAATAATTACTTATTAAGGTGATGAGTGAAGAAAAGTATTTATTTTTTAGAATGAAGAGAATAGAGAAATTGCAGAATAATGCCCTTGCAGACTGGACTGGCAATATAGTGTCGAATAAGTAAAGCCGTTATACGTAGTAATTACTGTCGATAGATCTGATAGTTATATAGCAAAATATTACAATGTAAGAAAAGTTATAGTCAAGCATAACTTTAAGATTCTGTTTCAAGTTAGACGTTAGTGACATGAATGGAACGCGTGAATGTGGTGGAATCAAATAAAACTAGATTGGTAAAAAATATATAGTTCACGAACTTATAGCATTTCAAAGTACTCAATAAAGAACTATAATGCAGGATATTTACCGAAGATGTCAGATTTTGTAGCGTATTTCACGACAAAAATATAATTACATTTGTCATTTTGTAGACTATCTATCTAGGTATCTAGAAAATAAAATTCGATTTCACCAACCATTTACAATATTGTGATGCGATTGCAAACACAGAGGTAAATTATGCGCACGGAACCATTCTCCGAGATTGTTTTGTTTGGTTATTTTCGTGTATCATATAGAAGACAAAGAGAAAAAATAAATTGGTCTTATAGCGAAAAATATATTATTCGTACGTTTCTTTTTTTGGTCTGATGTGAAATCATGTAGTTTGGTTAATTTAGATCATTTGCAAAAATTACAGAAATTTATCGGGTACTTTTATCAAGAACATTCATGAATTCTGCTGCATCTCCACTCTCCAGTGATGTACTTGATCTTGTTTTTGCGAAGTACTTGAATCCATTATTGCTATGATTTACTGATTAGTTTTAGATTCTAAACTTTAGAGTGAGCTCTGGATGACAGTGTGGGAAATTAAACCAATAAATAAAGATATGTACTCAATATGAAATGTTTATGGAAAAAGTTTATATGTATGTACGTACCAATAAATGAAACGGATTTTCAATACACTCACTTGATGGCACATTTCGTCAGTGTGTGAATAATTTATTATTACTTATAAGCAGGCCAATGGCCAATTCAATCGCAATCGAATCATTCACAAACATCAAGTGATCAAGTGTTCTTTCATGGTTTCCTTTCTTCTGGGAATCGTTATGAAATTCGTTGTTATCATGGATGCTAGAATGAACTGCCTATCAATAACTCATTAAAGAAATGAAGTAGGGAAGGAACTCGCTGGAAGACTTCGTCTTTTACAACTTCAAGCTTATCCGATCATTCACAAACATCAAGTGATCAAGCGTTCTTTCATAGTTTCCTTTCTTCTGGGAATCGTTATGAAATTCGTTGTTATCATGGATGCTAGAATGAACTGCCTATCAATAGTATCAATAACTCATTAAAGAAATGAAGTAGGGAAGGAACTCGCTGGAAGACTTCGTCTTTTACAACTTCAAGCTTATCCGTCCTCAAATGGGAAACCAAAGTCAGGCCTGGAACCGAAGATTAGTCTTTACTAATCATCATCACAAGGGAAACGTTTTGCAACTGTTATTCATACCAGCCCGCGAATGTCTTATCCAGGTGACGCTACCTAAATCAGTAACAATGCAACCACCAGCCGGAGTTAGAACTAGTAGTTCCCGTCTAATAATATGCCTAACTGGAAGAGTGTGCCAAAACTGAAAACACTGACGATTCAAAAGCTAGCGTGGCCGGACGGTGTACAAAAATCGGCGGTATAAGCAGAGACTTATAAATAACATTGGTCTAGAAAACATCATGGTTTTCATTTGTAAATGTATGCATTATTGATACTACTTGTTTCAGCATGTCAAGAAGCAATATCCCTCAGTAGAGTCGTACGTGAGACATACCCTCATCGCCAAGTATTTCTTCAGTGAGAAAATAAAATTTAAGACTAGGAAGAAGCACAACATCCAAACTCCCAAGGAACCAACTAGAGAAATCACAGAGGATGTTATCAATGCGTGGATCAGGCTTTCGAATTTTTTCGAAACGAAGCTTAACGAAATCGATAGCATGGTTATGTTCATGCACATGTCGACCATTGGGAAGCTGGATTTCCTCCATGAAGGATTCACTCTTCGCGATGAGAAAGATTTTTTTCATAATATTCAGCCATACATTGGTGTTATCCCCCATACTTTACGACGTAGGTGCACAATGCCCCAACTTATAACTGACTTATTAAAACAAAAGACGTGTAACCAGAGCCTTTGGTTTGATAGAAAACAACTTTTGTTGAAACAGCTCAAAAGATCGACTTCCGGACATGGTTTGATTTGGTCAATATTCTCGTGCAAGAAGGTGTGGTTGAAACGCTTGAGCATCTTTTTATTCCTTTCGGAAACGATAAGCTCATGAAGGAGAAGACCCCTACCCGAGCAGACCTAACATCACAATCCTTATTCAAATTCGAGGAAACTTTTGAGAATTTTGTGCACCTCAAGACCCTAGTAGTGCGGGGAGAAGTAATCCAGGATAATTTTATGCTAGCCGTAGGAGAAAACTGCTACTTTTTAGAACATTTAGACATCAGAGGCACAAAAGTAACTGTGAGGGGAGTGGGCTTGCTGCTGTTCCAGAAGCTTGGCAAGAGATTTTTCAAGGGTGCATTTCTCCCAAATAAGAACCGATTTCCAAACTTCCCCAACGAGATCCTCCGACCCTGTTGTGCGACGTAAGTAAGTAAGTCAGCGCTTGAAATGAATCGTTTTTCAATAAAACTTTTAAAAATTTTCACCATAATTTACTAAAGGTCTGATAAAACTCTCTTTTTTTAATTTTAGTTTAAAGTACCTTGATATTTCGGAAGTGTTTATGAGTTACGATGCTACGCACGAGTATGATATGTACATAACCAAGGCATGTCCGCATTTGAGGGCAACTCCACTAAAGTTCTACTTTTGCATTCCTGGAAAATCGAGAGTGGTTCTCACGGACTTCACCGATGGCTTCGGTTTGGCTAACTTTCGACAGCAGCTGGTGAACTATATAAAGACTGAACAATCTGACGAACTGTTTGAATTCGTTCAGGTCATCTTGGGCTGTATTCAGTTTCAAGATCCTCGNGTTCAGGTCATCTTGGGCTGTATTCAGTTTCAAGATCCTCGACTTGAAATTATGGAGAACGAATACGGCGAAGAAATATCCTTCCTGCTGCTTTCCGTAAGTGAATGAAATGATATGATATGATATGATGAGGCTGATAAGGAAATGGTAAAACAATGGACTTGAGCATTCATACACGGGTGATCTAATCCCAATCGCTCTGTATATTTTGACAGGGTTCTTCGGTTTTATTACATTGCGAAGTGCAAAATCTATCAGCAATCACCCTCGTTAGTTACGCCAGAAATGTGTTCAGCTTTATCTCACTCACCACAATATCAAAATTCGCCCCAAATCTCAGAAAGCTGAAAGCATCACTCAAAGGAACTCTTAATGAAGGGACCTCCATGAAGTCCTTGAAGTACGTAACGGCTCCAGCAGTTCATTCCACTGAAACTATCAAAAGTCTGTTAGATTATTGTCCAGAACTGCAATATCTCGAGATCCGAAATGTTTTGACAATGGATACTTCGAAGCAATTGGGAAATAACGTTGTGGAAAATCTTTTTCATCGAGATCCTGGCGATTATGAGAATCTTGAAGTGCTGAGATTTATTTTTGAAAATCGAATCACCGTGCATCCGGGACTGTCATGGATTGTTTCAAGATGCCCCAACTTAAGGATTATAGGAGACCTGAATCTTTGGGGAATCCCATTTGACACGGCCATGAGATTATTTACTAACACTAGTATGTATTGTTATGATTTAGCGTTAGAGTATAAAGGTATTCTCCATTTTTGTGATAGGGAAGATAAGACCGGATTAGCAAGATTTGAATAATAAATAATCTCAAAGTGGTACCTATTTTTTCTCAGAACCAAACAACAATTTGAACAATTATTGCATACGTAAATAAATCTCCGAATATCCTGATTTCTGGCCCATCGGTGCTAATAAATTTTCGAACTTGCTGATTTCCCATCTAAATCAATCGTAGTAAAAAATTAAAACTTTCTTGCCATCTTCAACCGTAATATACATACTTTCTAACCGATCGGCGCTAATAAATAATCGAATTTTTTTGTTTCCTATTTAAATTCATCATGATTAAATATTGTAATTGAGTTTTTTTTGTAATTTTTGCCAAATCAGGTAACGTAATCTAAGTTGAATAAAGAGCCAAGCTTTCAGCCCAACATAACCTAATCTAAGCTGAGCAAAGAGCCAAGCTGGTAACCTAACCTAACCCA
>JAHZNH010000396.1:0-11051 GCA_027744355.1 Tyrannoseira gladiata
GAGGAGGAGGATGAGCTTTTTTGTGTGGAGCGGAAATAAATGGAAGGACAAATAAATATTATTGTTTTCGCCAGCCAAGCCAGCAAGTGAGTAAGTGTGTGTGTCGACGACGACGAGGACGACTCCTTCACCAAGGCGAGTCACTACGACCGGCAGCAGTGCCATCGCCACCACATTCGCATCTCTGTGGATAGGATGTGGATTCCACGGACAAAAAAAGGGAACACAACAATACCACTTCGGGAGTTGAGTGGAGTGGACAAGAGGAATTTGTCGTCGTTGTTTTGTTGGATTTTTTTTGCGGAGAAAAACTTTTTTTAAAAGGAGTGTGAGATGGACCCCATTCAATATCCCTCTCTGGCCATTGAAGTGCACAAGTGTGTCGTTTGGCGCTTCCTGTCCAGAAAATTGGGATGGGATGGTATGGCATGGGGTAGGGCTGGCTCTGGGAGGAGTGACCAGTGACCCGCTTTCGGAGGTTATAAAGATGTGAGCATGGAGGGAATGAATTTCTTGGAGGGAATGAAGATGCTTCTGTTTTTCCCGAGGAGGAAAATACAAGTTTCTTTTGGAAATAAGCTCGAGTTCGAGCAAACTAGTGGAAATGGAATTCTCCAGGGGAATCATTATATCCAAACTATTGTACTGGACTGGAGGAACTGAGGCGGAATCGATGGAAGGAAACAAACAAAAATATGCCGTGCCATGAAATGCCGTACCTCCCCACTGGTGGGGGGAGAGGCGACGAGGCAAGGTGAGATATTGCAATGGCTTATCGACTCCGAAAAATAGAACAAGGGAAAAAATAACCATTATATTTTTTCCCCTTGCTCCACTACACATCTTCCCTATTTGAGTTGGCCTTCGACGCAGGAAATAGCCCGGGGAAATAAATTGGTGTCTGGAGAAAGCATCAAGGAAGGAAGCGGCCATGGGCGGGTGAGTACTCTGAGTAGGTATCATCATGTCATGTCATCTCATCACATCACAATCCACATCAAATCCATTCCATTCCTCCACCTTGGAACTTGGAAGCCGTTAGGTTGACCCACTCCCAAAACGGATATTCCCATCTGGGGGAGACACTCGGTAAACTTGAGTTCGCCAAGTCGAATTCAGTCTTACCTTGTGTCTCACAAAATAATATCAATAAAAAAAGAAACCCATTTCAATCGAACCTACAAAATATTTAGGAATTTTACATCATGATCATGATACATTCCATCTTGCATCATCCCCTGATCAAAATGATCATATCGGGAGACAATCAAATCATCTCAAATCAAAAAGGGATTTTTTATTAAGGTCTAGCATTAGCATCTCTTCAAGAGCAACAACCCCGACCGAGATAAGACACGAGAGAGATGGTGATGGTGAAGACGTATTCATCTTTCTGAGGATGACCTGCTCCTTCGCTCACGTACACTTGGCAATTTCTAATTCGATACACTTGTCTACTCCACATGCATTCAGAAGGCTATTCGGACAGGTATTGTATCTCATATGAGCAGCAGCAGGAGCATTTCTTCTTCTTCTTCTCGAGTCATTATCATTTGCCAAATCATCCTGATTTTATCAAAGCCCGTCATCAAAACAAATAAAAAGAGAAGAAGTAGTTGGGAGTTGGGGACTCTACTCTGTAGTCGAATCGCAGTTTTGCACGGATGGCTCTTTAAAACAGGCTTTTGTAGCCTACCTCCTCATTACAATTTTTTTCTGGTGAATGAATATACCTCCCCCATTTTTTCGACTTCATCAAGCAAATGAATGGCTTTTGCCCATGTTTAGGGAAGATTGGATTGGAGGAGAAACCGTAAGCACCAGGTGATACACTGCCCCTACCCAGCATATCTTTTCATCTCCGAAATTACGCTGTTCTACTAAAGCCAAATTAAAATTGACCATTTGACCATCGTCCTAATCAGTAGTCATCAACTTAATCATAATTCCTTAGCCTGCGTGCTAGTTTCTCCTCTGAGCTTTTCATTAGGGGAATACTGCAAATAAAACTTAATTTGCTTTTCTTCTTTATGGAATAATTACTGTAATTAGGGGAAGGGACATGCACAAATGAAGAGAGTTACTCAGTCAGTCTTCCCTCATGAATTTCAAAATCTTCAACCAAAAATAATTAGACACGGGGGCTAAATACAGACTTGACTTGAGGAACTGAGAATCCAACTAGAAAAATATATATTGCCAGAGCGACTCCTCTAGCACATTTCAGCTCACTCCATTGAATCCCTCCATCCCACAGTCCATCTTGGGCGAACCCAGTCAATCGTTCAGAATTGGATTGGACACGGGTCAAAACCATAACGAAATCATAGTCAGGATGGGGATCACACCAAACCGTAATCTTGGTGCTGGTGACCTACTACACCAAAAAAGACGAAGTATGATGTGATGAGGAACTAGCATTCTAGCATACCACTTCAAAACTTCAGCTCCACTCCACTTCAGTCCTTAGAACGGGTGAATAGTGAGTGAATGGAATACCTTATATATTTTTTCTAAAGAAGTATTGCATTTTTCCTCCTCCTTCCAAAAAAAATATCTTCCCTCTCTCCAATTGAATTGTCCTTTCAGGAATGAATGCCGGAGCAATAAAGCCTCAATTTTGAAGTGGAGTGGCCTGGTATGCCCTGGCTTGGCTTCATTTCGCTCCTACTCAAAATGAACCGGGCTATTTTGTGAGCAAAAATGAATCACTCATGTTTCGTTGCGTAGTTGCCCATTCAGGATCCCAGATTGCACCCACTAAGGGCTTGGGCTAAAAACTGCGCCGAGTTTTTATGCAGGAATGCGTTCATCTCCCTTGGGTAACAAGGGCCATTACATCAAGCCATCCGAATGAAAGGTAAAAGTTGTACAGATTCCTCCACAAAATCCCTCGTGCTCTTGTACTGTTATGATGTCACGGGGATCATGATGATGATGCGGTGACCGAGATTATACTCTGGATCCTAGCTCAACCTCAGCCAGTCCCGGTTCTTCCCCACCCCGTCCTATTTTGTTTGTCCCTTTGGAGCAGTACAAGAGACCGTGTTTGTCCCTTTGAAAGGAAAATTTTTGTTACAAAGTAGCACTACTAGGTACTGCGCATTCAGCACTGTCCCCTGATGGATCAGATTGTACATACTCACTCACTCACTCGCTCAATGACTACGCTTCACTTCAATGAGCACGATAATGTTGATGATGATGATGGGGAGCACCGCGTACCAACAATAATTCCTCATTTTTCTTTATTCCGGGAAAATGAAAAGGCGAAAAAAATTCGAGCTCCCGAGCTCAAGACTTCTAAATGGAAAATGAATTGCATCTTTTGAAGTCCTTTCAATGGCTCAAACTCCTGCAATTTGTTTTCTTACAGGGAATCCATTGAATTTGACCGGTCTTAATGGAAAGGCGAGTAGTGGGGGACTGGGAAATCTGGAAGGTATTCAAGGGGAAATGATTGTTTGTTGTTGTTGTGTGCGTCACCATGCTCGTCAATGCCTTTCATTTTGCTCAAGTACCACTACATCACATTACATTGCCTCCACTGACGCGATGCATTATTGTCATCGTCGCTATTGTGTTTCCCCTCCTCCTAATAATTCATCAAGGTAAGAACTCAGCTAAGAAGTAGCATCAGTTCGCAGCTGCCCCAAAAAGATTCCGAACAAATTGGTCTAGTCCAAACTCCGGAGGAATTCTCAATTTTAGAGTTTCTGGACCATTTCATCCCAATCCATGGAGAATCCGATACTTATTGCTCCTCTCCAATTTCAAAACTGGCTTTTTGTGGCTTGGCTTCGCTTCAGCTTGACATCCAATCCCGATCCCAAACTAGCTCGCTCCCAATCCCAATGTTTCAATTTGGGATCGTTGAATTGCCAAATGAAAATGTAATATTTTTGTGGGGGAAACTGGAAATGAGCAAATAATATCCCAAACCACCGACCTACCGACTGAACCTCTCCCCAAATCTAAAAACTTCCCGAATCGTATCCGATCCGAGCTCAGGTGACATTCCCTGAAAAAAAACTCGCGATCCTTGTTTGGGGCACTTCATCATCCTGAAAAATAACGAGAGAGGGTCCACTCCACTTCAAATGACATTTTAAACTGTCTGGCGACATCACACACTCTCCGGAGCATCTGCTGCGTGCACTCTAGTCTCTTCCCCTTTTTTTCCTGGAGGTGTAGTAAATATTTGTAGGAGCAAGAGGAATTATCATGGAATTACTGCGTTAATTCTTCCTCCTCGCAAACTTTTTTTTNCATCACACACTCTCCGGAGCATCTGCTGCGTACACTCCAGTCTCTTCCCCTTTTTTTCCTGGAGGTGTAGTAAATATTTGTAGGAGCAAGAGGAATTATCATGGAATTACTGCGTTAATTCTTCCTCCTCGCAAACTTTTTTTTTCTTCCGCTGGCTGGCTGGATCGGACAAAGTTTTTCTTTTGGAAGTGGAAGCATAAAAAAACAACCAAACTACTAAACTATCTAACTAACTGACTCTCTTTCTCTGCAGAGGGGAAACCTGAGCCGAAAGTCATAGAGGAAGTTTTTTGAGACCATAAGTCTTCCCTGATGATGAGGATGTCCTCCTCCTCCTCTCTCAGAAGAGTAACGAGAGGATGAGTACACAAACTGGAGGAAAAAAAGTTTATTAAAAACTTTTGATATTTTTTTCATCCACGAGAGGAGAATGGGACTCGCTCACTTACTTATTCATGATGCAACCTAGCCTAGGCAATGGCAATGCAATGTCTCCAAAGTCTGGGGACTTTTTTCCAGGGAAGGAGACATTCTTTTATTAGGAAATTTCTCAGACCAGGCCGAGGAAAGCAATACAATATTAATGTGAATTACAAGTTAGAGTCAGTCAGCCTGAGTAAGTACTTAATAGTTAAGCTCATTTTTTTATTATTTGAAAGTTGAGCCGAGTCAAGCCAAAGGACCCAAAAATTTATTTTGAGTGGCTCTATCTAATTCTCAAAATAAAATATATATTTATTCAGATGAAATGATGGAAAACGTAGAAAAATGTGTACCCCTTTACGTAATATTGTAGCACTATCACGAGCCCCCATCTCTTTTTCGGCTCAAATATCGGCCATTGTTTTTATGACCGGTCTTAAATACTTTGAGGTTTCCTTGTGTATTTTTGGAAAAAAACGTCGTATTGTCGTATATTTGTTCAGAACAGGACTTCTCGGGAATTTTATATATTTTTCGGTACTTGAGGAGAAGGCCCAAAAAACTCTTGGGGAGATCGTTCCATCCGATAGGACCTCGGTCCTTGTTCGAGCATTTGATTTATGCGTTGTGTGCAATGCTACGCCATACGATCCGGTCCGATGTTGATGTTGACATAGTTTTTTTAGATGGAGAAAAGGAAAAATATAACTGGACAGAACGAGTTGACTTGAGAGCTGAGGATATAATGCTGAAGAGTTGACATTGCATCCTCCACCAAGCTCCAGCTCGGTCCGGATTCAGATTCAGGCGAAGCCTTAAGGCATTCTTTTTGAAGGAGTTGGAGTATCAAACTCCATAAAAATCCCTTTTTTTATGCGACCAGACCAGACCAGACCAAACCAAAAGATTTTCCTTTCTGGAGAAAATGCACCTCTAAGTAATGCCATAATACTCCAGCCAACCTCGTTTTTTATTGCTGCAAGAGTGGCTGGAATCAACAATCGAGGTTGAATTCGAAACCGTGTTCACGGTCTCAAATTCTGTTCTGGTCACTTCAAAAAAGGAGTTTATTTCCTTTCCTGGTCAGGATTCCTTTCTCTCAGGTTACACCTCACAAATCCGAGTCCAGCCAGAAAATAATAACTCTGAGGATTTTAAGGGCCTCCATAAGCAACTACACGGACTCGAACTGAACTTATAAGCTCCTTCCGTTTCCCCCAAATTTTTAATGGGCCGATCAACCCAAAAAACCTCAGTAAATGGTTAAGTCCTAAAAGCGAAGGCATTTAAGTATTATTATCAATTCCAGCTCCAACTCCAATAAAAAATTATATCCCAATTGCAATCGCAACGATTTCAACATTAAAATACGGAGCCAGGTAGGACCAATAAAGCATCCCATTATTATCTAATAACTCTGGGAAAATGGCTCTCTTGAGCGGGTGCAAGGATCGGGAGGAACGATCATCGCAACCTTTCCATTCCATCCATTTTTCCCCACAATTTATCTCGTTTCTGGATGAAGTGCACCAATAAAACTTTATAATTTCGTGGATGCGAAGAAGAACCAAGCACATTTTTTCCAGAGGAAAGGTGCAATCTGCACGCTACTCACTCACTCAAAGTCTTATTCTCTCCAGACATGAACATAATATATCTAAATACTCCTTAGATATCTTTGTAATTCTGCACGGAGCACGGAAAACGAAAACACTGTGCTGTTTGGTTGATGTTGACGGTCGATGACCCGTGACCTTCACACGGAGGAGGGCACATCTCCACTACCGTGGCCCTGGTGCTCTCTGATCTACTTACTTTATTGATGAAGTTACTCAACAGCTCAAACCTAACCTAGAACTAAAGTCTTATCGGTCTGTACCTACCTGTTAAGTAGAATCCTATCGCTGAAGCTGATCCCATCGTGGCTCTTCCTTTGGCTAGCTTCCCGTCTCGAGCTGAAATTTTAGTCTGGGTTCCTCCTACTGCTACTTCCTCCTTATCTCGGCGACCACCAGGTTTACAGCGACCAATTAAAACCATTATGATTCATACTGTTTCATGAAAAAAATTCTCCACACGAAAAAATGATCTATCTTCTTATATCGGGCACTCCACAAAAATGTCGATTTCTATTCAGAATCTGATTTGATTTGATTAGGAACAAGTCAAAGTAAACTGGAAGATCAATGAATCAAACTTGAACTCCTACAAAGAAACACACTGTCACTTTCCCTGTCCGAACGAATGTCACTTTGAAATAGGTATTCCTGATAAGAACTTCCTCCGTTATCTCAACACTCAAGAAGTGGAAACTGATTGTCTAATCCAGTTCTCTCCAGATAAGTTGATTGACTCGCTGATTGATTCACTCCAAGTCACTCTTTCAATTCTTAGAAACTGTCACTGACAAGAAGTTTCAAAAAAATCCACTGGGCTGCATTCAGCCTCGGGACGAATCCAGTTCCAGTCGTCTGGTAGATCTGAAAAACACGTAATTTCACTCCGGTTAATTATTCATCGCATTAAGGATTGGAACGATCGATAAGCATCGGATCAGATCAGGCACTCAGCCCAGACTTAAGTAATGCATCGACCGGGAGCGATTTTCTACAGCGCAGTAGTTTTTTCCCTTTTCATCCGCGTAAAGTTCCCAGGAAGCACCAAAAGCATTAGAGCATTAGCATTAGCCATTCCGCGCATTTTCCAGTTTATTGGCCTCTTGTGAATCGTTCGTGAATAAAGTTGTAAATGGACTAATGGGCTCGGGTTCTGCTTCCAAAATAAATAAATTGAAATAAATAAATGCATTCTCGATCCTCCTCGAGCGAAAATAAATGAGCGAATAGCATTACAACTCTACTCAACTATTTATGTACAATCCTCCTCAAATGCAAAAATCCTAAGGGAAGAAGCATGTTCCCCGTCACTTAATTCTCCTGTTGTTCAACTGCTGCCTACATGAGTTCTCATCACCATCGAGTTGGTTTGGTTGGTTGGTTCACTGGTCTTTCTTCGGAGTTTCATGCCCGTCAACAATTTTTTTATTGCATGATGATTGCTCCTTATGTTGTTGTCTTGTATTGAGCCTCTCTCAGATTATTATGATTTTCCATGAATGGACTTCTCAAACAATTTCTTATTTCCCATAATTATATCGCACAAGAGAAGGAGAAAAAAACAAGACTTTTTTTATTGAATGACTAGCTAGTACTCACTTGCTCGACTCGACGATGATGAACGAACATGCTGGTAACAAGCGAAAGCTCAGTACAAGTACGAATTCATCGTTCGCATGAGATGATTATGATTATCATATGCCCATACTTGCACCTCACCTGAGTCTGCCTGACTCTGAGTCAGTCTGGGAAAGCTACTGATTGACCATCTAGTCAATTCCAAAAATGAAAAGTGCACCGAACTGAACTGGACTATGTACTCCTCATTTTCTCCTTTTTTAATGGAGGGAGCTAGAGCACAGCAATAAAAAATCACATGAAATAAAAAAATTCGTTTAAAAAGTTATGAGTTCATCCTAACCAGCCATCCATCTACAAACTGCCTCGGTAGAAAAAAAGTGACCGTCATAGTCACCGTCAACCGTCACTCACTGACTATTGCATGATGCTCCGATGCCTTTCCCTTCTTTATCTTTTCCCTTCCCCAGACTGTTTCACACGGGATTGAACTCAGGGCTGGGGAAAAAATGGGGATATTTTTTCAGAGTCCAAATAACAATGAAATGTACTCATTAAATCATTATGAAAATTCATGAATAATATATATGAAAATTGTACACTACAATCGTTTGCACTACCAAACCAAACCAATCCAACGCAATGCATTTCATGATTCAGTGTCGTAAAAAAGTCGAAAAAAATTGAAGCGGTAGTCTGTACTTCTTCATCAGGGCTTTTCCGGGGGACCTCAGTGCAGCAAAAATTCATGAGGTGAACAATGACTACTTAAGTGGAGGGTTCGAAAAAAGTCAGGTGAGTTGCAACTGTGATGGGAGCAGTTGCAAAAAAAAACTTATATCCTCTTCCCGAAAAAAAACAATGGATGGATGGCAAGAGGAAGATGGAGAACATCACCCACCACCAACAACAACAATCACAATCAACAATGGGATTTCATCGCTCACCATGCCGATCCAAATTGGATTGGATTGGATGGATGGAGTTGAGAGTGACATGAGAAAGAATCGGTTGGTTGTTGTTGACGTTGCTCCGGTGCAAAAACCATCTCAAGCTCAGCTCAGTCTGAGTGAGCCTGCACTGCACCATATCATGAGAAATGGGAAGGAAGGATTATTAAAGATTCAAACTTATTTCCAGTTCGCACGCAATCCCCTATTCTTCAGCATTCGCCCGGGGAAGGGAACGGACTGAATTGGGATAATAAATATATACATGATTGCTCCTATTTAGATTCGATTATGGCGAAAAAAGTCGCCGAGATAAATATGATGTATGCATGCATGCATGCATACATTCATGCAATTGGCTGAATTATTCACAGTAATATTATTTTTCGGGAGGTATAAATGCTCATGAAATGGCATATGGCGAAAAAATACTTGAATATTATTGCAATTCCTCCCATAGGACGATCGCCACCCGGTTAAAAAAAATAGCCACTGGCGTGGTGCTGGGGTGATGGAGGACTCCTGACTGAGTTTTTCCTCAAAAAACTTTTAGTTTTTTTTCGGATTGGCAAGGCATGTTTTCAATGTTCATCTTATCAGAAAACAGCTTGTCACTGCGAGTGCGAGGAACAAGCAAGGGGAAATGGAATTTATCACCGAGAGTTTTTTACACGAGTTTCCCTGAATCAGCGAAAAAAATGAATGTGCAGTTTTCTTAAATGGACATGATTTTCGAGTTGGGAGAAGAAGAAGCCCATGTACCTATCCAATATGACTACTACTACTACTACAGAAGGAGTGAATTGCTACTACTCACTATAAACTGGAACTATAGATTATTTTTATTTCTATGAGGCGTAGCTAGAAGCGATGTTTACATAAGCCCAGTCTATTATCTGGTAGTAGTAGTCGTAGTCGTAGTAGTCCTAGTCATATCCAATTTATCTTGTTGGATGTGATATGTTTATTGGTGTTTGCAATCTTTTTTCATGATCATTTACGACCAAGGGAGTATAGTACAGCGACACCCGGATCATTATTATGGATGATGATGATGATGATGGTGGTGTGGTGTGGTGGGGTAGCTAGTGGTTCCCACTGGAAAATGAATATGAAGTCTTGCTCTTGCTCTAGCACTGCATCTTACTCCTTACGATTGTCACCAAGATCTACCTCGGCTCGGGAACTCGGGATTTTTAAATGTCTTTGAGAAACTCGAAATAAATAGCAGTAGCAGTAGTTTTTCATGCGAAATCCATTCCCCTGCCATAAATTAGTGCGATTTGCGATTACTATTGCTCAAAATAAAACTTGGAAGAAGAGGAGACCGGAACGGAATCAAGCATTGGCAGTCGCATTCAGCAGACTGAATTGGCTTGGCTCGAGTGGAGGAGAATTGCATTAAGGTAAACAGGCAACTTTGACATGCACACGAAACAATCGGATTCGGAATCGATGATAAGACAAGGGAACACTGAGACGGAAGCGAGCTCTGAGCTCCATGATAAGGAAAAACTCATTCATTTCACACAAAAAATAGCAGTAAATACAGAAAAGCAGTTAAGCACTCTAAATACTAATGCACATCATGCAAATTAGCTTGGGACGGCTTTTGGCTTCAAGCGTGGTAGGAATGGCTCAGGGAAAAAAATCTGCATATTTTTCATTTGCATTCGAAAGCGGAAGCCCGATAAAAAAAGGAGCTGACGCTGTATCGCTCTAGGGTGAAATATAGTAATGTTGATGATGATTTAATCGGATCGGATCAAATCCAACCCAATCCTTTCCAATTCAATGCTATCAAGATCCCATCGCACCAAATCCACATCTCCACATTCATTCGCAGTTTTTACTTATTATTCCCACTCACTTTTTTTCTGTGAAAATGTCTGATTCCCGTTGGGTTTGGCTTGTCTCTCCGTTGGTGTTTCACTTCAGATCAGATCAGATCCGATCAGATGAAAATTAAAGCGCACTACAATCTGTTTTTTCCCGTTCCGGAAGTGATGATTGATATGGAGCGAGTGAATTCACTGCGAGCGCTGAGACCACCAGGCTCGGGCTCGAGCTCGGGATGAATGCTTTTAATCGGAGGAATAGGAAACACGTAATAAATTTCGTCACACCAATTTCACTCCGATGAACTCAACTCTGATGAAACTTGCATATGTCAACTGGTGGAATATTATGAATCTATCTCATTAATTCACATAAA
>JAHZNH010000397.1:0-12780 GCA_027744355.1 Tyrannoseira gladiata
AAAAAAACTACCACCGGAGATAAGGAAATGGTCATGGGAGAGGCTTCTAAATAACAGGACTTTTTCCTCCTCTCTCCTCTAACGTAAATCTTTATCACTGGAATAGTTTTGTGTTTATCTCGTTACACTTGAGAGGAAGAGTAAGTAAGAGGGAAAGGAAGACATGGATGGTGAAGCAGTTCGTTTTTTTTACAAAATCCTTATCTTCAAGATTATAAGAATGCAATGCACATGACCACGGTTAAAAGACTCCCTCGTCGCTTCCACAACAATTTGCTAATGTTACCTGACAAATACTCTATACTTTGGCGGGTCGCAATACTCTCTTACACCCACAATCGAGCCTAAAAAGGCGAGCGAGACCTTTTTTGGATGGTAAAGTGCAAGTGAATCAACAACCTCTGCACATACTTTAGCACATATTTACAAACGACGCTTGTTGTGCTTACCTTGCTTCGCATTTTAACTTGTCCTTAAACAAACAAGCCAAACGAAAATAGAAGTTGCATAACCTCTAAGAATATATCGCTGGTTACACGGTGTAAAAAAATAAAGCTTAAGTAGAAGGTTATCGAAAAAATTGTAGAGCGTCAAAAATGCATTACCATTTTGAATTATGAAAACGACTCAATTTTTTACAACCGCTCATTTGAAATATATGAGGTGGTACGATATTTAGTCCAGTTTTATAAATGTAACGGTTTATCTTCCTTTATACCATTCATATTCACTTGACTGTTGCATCCGTAATAACTGCGTTTACCATTCATTACATTTACCCCTAAAAACTAAAGTTATCCGGTTTTTTCTACGTGAACTTTTTGATTTTTTTCTGGTTAATTAGGAATTAGCGGCGGAACCACAAAATTAATTTTCACATTACTTCTTTATCCATCGGACTGACAGACGGACAGATGAAGTGCTGGGCTCCCATATACATTTTTTTACTCACTCAATATGATGCCAAAAAAATCACCGATCTGGGATTTGCGCGCTTCCTTCCGTTCCTAAAAGAAGGTTAAAACGGTTAAAATTATTATTCAATGATTTTTTGTTCTTGTCAGTTAGTGACTTTCATTTTCGTTCCTCGTCTTCTCACGCTGCCTGCCGGTTTCTCCTTTTTTCGTAGAGACTCATTAATGCTAATTTACTGCCGATTACACAATCTCTTTCTTCACTCCTTCCTTTCTTCCTCCTTCCTGACCATATCGTAATCCGCAAGACCGAATTTATAAAGAGACTAAGGGAAGGGGAAGGAGTGTTACTACGACTGCCTTTTCAAGATTCACCTCTTTTGAAGACACCGTCTACCACCTACCTGAAACTTCTCCTCACTTGTAAAATGGTAATTTGGTTGTAATAATTGCATACTTTCCGTAAAACGTCGGAACCATGGCGTCTTTAAACAGAATTTAATGCGGGTGTGGGTATTTACTAAGGCATTACAAAATCTCAGAACACCACTCAAAGTCTGCCTAACCAATGTGCTGTTTCCTCACGTAGGTACTTTCTTGTGTCGGTGTGCCTTTCATCAGTCAGTTTTGTAAAAGGTAAACACACACTCATGTGAAGTATGGAAGCGAGCTTGAGTCGCCGCCATTGACACTGCAGCAACCCGTAATTTTTTTCTTCTCGGATCCGTATCTCTCCGCTCATATCAAAGTCTCAGTACTGACGAATGCTAAGAGTAAATGGAAAGACAGCCAGCTTCCCGTACAATTCACTTCATCATCTTGATTCAAAGTCTCAATGCTTATGCCCTAGGATGTATTCATCATTATTTTTTGGAAGATGCTCATCACTGTGATTTTCCCCATGGCGATATTCCATGCTTCATTCTTCATGTAGATTTACTTTCTTCCTTTCAATCACCACTTTCCAAGGAAAGCTGCATCAAAGAATGCCATCACCAGGAATCTCGGTTATGATTTCGAGTTTCTACGATTTCCCTTGTGCTCCTTTGTAAATTTACCCCTTAGAGATATGTAACCGAGAAGTTGACAAAAAGGAACAGGTACATGCGATTCCCAGATTAGCTTCACTGTGCAGAAATGTTGCCTATCGCGCATGTATCCCAGTTAAATAATTTGAGTATAAGTGCCATTAAATTTCTATTTTGCAGAAAAAATTGAGTCACTGGAACAAGTAAACCAATAAATACTTAATTTTGAGTAGTCTTTGGTGCTGACTGTGTTCTATTATTTTTTAAATCTTGGAATGTCCACGGACAAAATTATATACTTGGCAGTTACAGGTCAGGTCTTTCTGTTTAAACCTCCAACCTCCTTCTATTCGACAATATTGGACGTGGGTTACACTCACTCCACGTCATATTTTCATAAGTTCATCACTACCTTTGTGCGACACTGCAGAAATGTGTTTTCCAGAAGACCTGAAATATTGGATAAACTTCTTTTATTCACGGCTGGAATGTAAGAAGAGCCGACTAAAAATAGCATTTTCCCTGTAAGGTATATTTTATCTTGCCGTTCCGAATCGTTAACTGCTGCTCTTCTGCCTCGGTCTCAACGGGGATTCTTTCAGCCTCACTGTCACAACATAACCATGACGATATTTTATCTTGCCGTTCCGAATCGTTAACTGCTGCTCTTCTGCCTCGGTCTCAACGGGGATTCTTTCAGCCTCACTGTCACAACATAACTATGACGCTCCAAAAATATTTTCGCTTTCAATCTTCAGTTTTTTACGTTATGGGCGCACTCGTTGTCAGTAGATTTCAACTTATACAGTCGTCGCCGCTTAACCGAAGGTTAACTTTGGCACGTTGATCTTAATGATACATGGAAGGAACGAGCGTGAAAATGCTAGTTAAGCATGATTTGTAGAAGACTTATACAGTCGTCGCCGCTTAACCGAAGGTTAACTTTGGCACGTTGATCTTAATGATACATGGAAGGAACGAGCGTGAAAATGCTAGTTAAGCATGATTTGTAGACTTCTTCCCTTCTTTGGCTTAACCAGAGTCTCATTTAAGTAGATCGCGATCACAAACATGTATGTATGTATGTATAACTTCCTCATAGCATGCATAACGGTTTATGTATATTTTGTGCAGGACTCTTAGTTATTCTTCCTTGGCGCATCTTGATTCTTCCACGACTCATTTACTTCTCCCACAGCGCTCAACACTCAATTTCTCAACTCCTCCAGTCATTACAATCCCACATTCCTCCCACTCTCAAAAGATTCGAGAGATTCGTCAAATTATTTGAAGCTGGACGAAACCATCATTACTATCACCGATGCAATCACAAAAGCAGAAGCCTTTAACAAAAAAAGTTGGATATCATGTAGTTGTTGACTTCCCGTGTTTGTCGCAACTCCCAAGTCTCGTAATCTCGGATATGGCGATATGGAATATTTTATATTTCCGGCTATAACGATTGCCTACTTCTCCAGCGGCAATATATGTCAAAATGAAGGAAGCACATGCTGTAATGTAACGATGCCAAGTTATGCACTGGAAAATCTTTTGAATACTCGAGACTACAACATCCACATGAAGAGATCTCAAATGCGTCCGGTTGTAATACTGCTCCTCCAAATGGCTTCCACAATAAGAAGGGAGAAAAACGAGAAGAGAAACAAACGAGTTTCAACTCCCCTTGTTGCTACTACAATGAGCAATAGGCACTTGAGCTCAGTGAGTGAGAAGAATGTGCCGTGCAAACAACAAAACGATATGATTCTTGAATTCGATGCACTCAAGGATGAAATCGTCTCTGGAAGATATCGAGTATTGGAAAAATCGAGAGCACTGACTGTTTGCTCCCTGCCAAACATTCTTGTTTACAGGTGGTCAGCCACTTCTGATATGGACAAAATTGCAATACGAAACCAGTAACATGGACACATCCACGTTTTTCATCCAGCTTGCCAAAATAAAACACTCCACAAAATTGGGAGAGATGCAAGAGGACGAGAAAACTATAAATTGGCAAATTGAATAAAGAATTGAAGATATAGCATCTTATTCTGACTCGAATCTCTTTATGACTCATGCCCTATACGCTGTTATATACTAGAAATTTGTTACTTAGTAGGCTTTAATTTGCCCTTCTTAAGCACTGCAGAGCAAATTTGGTTTTGGCATCTTGTACTCCCTAAATTATGAAGTGCATGCACCTAACGGTACGTCGTCCACTGTAGCTACAAATTTATACTACGTAGTTTCCTTCCGCTCACAATAGCCGTTGTCGACATCATCTGAATGATCTTCCAATAAACATGATCCATTCTATAAATTGCCCAGTTAGCGGACTTTGTTGCAAACATCAGTAAATTTATTTGCTCAAGACAATACGACACGGCAGAGAGATCACTTCTTTGTCTTTCTAAGAAAACAATACCAGCTGCTATTGAATCCGAAACCTCTCTTTGGGGAAACGTTTCTGATTGGCTTCACTCCCTATACCGTCAAAATGAATGAAACAATCTTATAATCCTAATGACAAGCTAAACTGAACAAAAGGAAAGGACTACTTATTGCATTATGTCTCTCTTATGCATTCCCATTTGATTTCAGAACGCAATAAAACAAGCTTCTCAAAGAAGGAAGGGAGTCAGCACATATATCCTCATACAGGTCTTCAGCAATACCCCATGGAGAAGTAGATGCTGAATACATATTTTTCTGGAGCAAAAATTCAAACATGCGCTGTTTTAATACGTATTATGTATGTCTGAAGGGTTCAAACAGAGTATTTTTAATCCCACTTATTTACCGAACATCTGAATAAGATGCGCTCCTCTCCGTTGTAAGCATCTTTTGAGCTCTGTTCCTTTCTTCTCCAGTAACAACGTTGCGTAGGAAGATGAGAGTGAAATCCAGGGCGGAGAAAGGGAAATGGGGAAAGTGGTGAATGAACTGATGTACGCACCGTCGCGTAGAAATATGAAACTAGAAGGAAGAGACAAAATGATAGAAATAGGATGCAATTTTTCTTCCATCTTTTTTAACCATCCCCTAAAAAATAGGTCTTGGTATCAGCTTATCCAGTAATTGGAAGGGGAAACTGGAGTGAGTACGTAAAATAATAAGGTATGTGTCTTGCCTTTCCTTCATATAGATATACATATATACTTGCAGTAAAATGATTGTGTGGATATTGCAATTATTACTAGAACGATTGCTATATTTGGAAAGGCTTCCCAGTGGCAGCCCTATCCGAGACTTTTCTTGTTCTTCTATTTCCCTTCCATTACCCCTAAAAAATAGGTCTTGGTATCAGCTTATCCAGTAATTGGAAGGGGAAACTGGAGTGAGTATGTAAAATAATAAGGTATGTGTCTTGCCTTTCCCTCATATAGATATACATACATACTTACAGTAAAATGATTGTGTGGATATTGCAATTATTACTAGAACGATTGCTATATTTGGAAAGGCCCAGTGGCAGCCCTATCCGAGTTTTTTCTTGTTCTTCTATTTCCCTTCCATTCTCCCAGCACTTTCTATGTGCTTCCTGGTATCCATTTTACCGAGAAAAATCTTTGTCATTTATAGCTGCTAGCTTCGTATCTACATTTGAATCCATCCGAGCTGTTCAGACTGAACACTTTTTGCGGAGATATTGTCATCTTTAAGCCAAAAAAATTAAGTGTTTTTTCTTTCATGATTCGAGCAGAGGATAAACTTTGGTCCGCCGAGGAACTTTTTAAAATCTCTTCCTTTTAAGTAGTGTAACCTAGTGCGTTGGATAGAAGCATGGAGGCGTCATTACTGTTCGAATGGAGACGAGACGAAGTCATCGTTGGATTGCATGATTAGAAAAATTGAATGATGAGGCTTACTTTTTGCATAACGTGCATATCACGTAGTTATAAACTGAACACTTTTTGCGGAAATATTGTCATCTTTAAGCCAAAAAAATTAAGTTTTTTCTTTCATGATTCGAGCAGAGGATAAACTTTTGTCCGCCGAGGAACTTTTTAAAAAATCTTTTCCTTTTAAGTAGTATAACGTATAGTGTGTTGGATAGAAGCATGGAGGCGTCATTACTGTTCGAATGAAGACGAGACGAAGTCATCGTTGGATTGCATGATTAGAAAAATTGAATGATGAGGCTTACTTTTTGCATAACGTGCATATCACGTAGTTATAACTTGACCGGAATCTATTGCTATTGCTCTAGACTTCTTACCAAGTTCTGGTTCTCAGATTCCATACAAACTTGTGTATAAATATTGCTCGCCCAGTCAAGTAAATCTTGATAAGTCCGGGATGAAGTCAATCTCGATGAGAAACGTTACAACGCATGGCTAACGGATGGACGGAGGAAAATTATCACAATATAATCGGCAGCTTCGTTATCATGCATTTCTACAAGGACTAGTGGACTTTCTGTCTTTGACAAAAAACTCCCACTAGCTTGGAGTGCTTTTTAGGTCAGACAAGAAGTAAGTAGTAGTATCTGTGCTGATAAACCCTGATGACAATGGGTATACTCATCCGTCATGATTATGGTTGTGGTTTTGCAGTTTCAACTTGGTTTTGTTGCCAAATCAGCTAAAACTTATTTATCTTTATACCGTGATCCATTATGACAGATCAGGCAGAAATTTACTGCACGCAGAACTGCTACGTTGAACACCCATGCATTAGCTGGATTGAGCCGTTGCAAAATTTCAGACACTCCACACATCCACTTAACCCTCCACTAGAGTTTGAACTGGAAACGGGGAGTTCTTTTGAAATGAATGCAGGGAGGAAAATTTAGCTCGCTGCATGCATTCATTTCCTCCATCCATGAGACACTCAGGAGGTTAGGTGGATTAATGGAGTAACGAACGAACCCCTGAACATTATTATTATTATTTTCCCCCTGTTTTACGGTAAAATGGATAGGGACCAGAGGAGGAGGGACAGGGAGTGAGANCCCCCTGTTTTACGGTAAAATGGATAGGGACCAGAGGAGGAGGGACAGGGAGTGAGATGATGGAGATAACCAGAAATTTTGGTGCAAAAACCAGTTTCTCCATACACTATTTGAAAGAGGAAAGCGACACTGACACATTGTCTCATGAGTGGTAAGTGACATGTCATGAAAAAGGGAGAAGAAGGACAAGACAGAGATAGAGTTGAAGTTGAAAATTTTCACAAAAAAGTTGGAAACTTGAAACAAGGTTTTTATGGCTCTAAAAGCGTATACTTGTACCTGATAGACAAAGTTTGACTTGACTGTCACTCGAATTGCTGATTAAACTTTCTACTTCATTTTATCTTCCCTTCCTTTTCCTTCTCGTGTGTGCAGATGTACATATACACACGTACTCTGATTCTTTCTTGGGTGACGGGCTGCAGCTATCCATTTTGTTTTACTTCTATTTATCTTAATGTATTATTATGGGTGCAAGCGACATCAAAATTGTTTTGTGAGACTCTTCGTCGAAATAAAAGTAGATACTCTGGGACTTGGCTTGATGTTGCCGTACAAATCAACAGAGCTCCGCAACTTTACAAACAAGCTGGCATGGCATCACATCGCCAGAGAAATGGACACTTCAAGTCACAAAAAGTTGCTGATTGCCAAGCCACACCACGCCGCGAAACTACGGAAAGTAATATAGTCATTCTCTTTGGACGTCACTTTACGCCTAAAGTACAGCTAATTCTTGATGGAAAAGACGAAATGTACAACGAACCGACCCCAAACCACTTTCCAGGTTTCCGGATGTGGACCCAAGTGAAAACATATGTCATCATCTATGTCTATCATCTCACTGTACCTACCACCACCACTACTTCTACTTCATAATACTTGCAGCTCAGCAGTTTCAACCCTTCCAACGAAGATCCAGTTTCTTCTCATAACAAAATTTTCCACTGTTATGTTCATTTCCATGCTTTAAATAACTAATGAAATACAATATATAATATGTAATTTTCCTATCAAAAGAAGTTTTAAAAGTTCATTATTCCGGAGTTGATGTATCTAATTGCTCACAATGAAGGAAGCGAACTATAATTGAAAATAGGTAGTTGTATACGTTTTACTAGGTTGAAAGTTCTGAAACAACTACATCTAATGTCATCTTTTACGCTTTAAACATTTATATGATAGGTTAAAAAATCCTAATTGCGACTCCAGCGAAAAAATAAAATTTGTATAATGGAGCGGTATCAACTGGCAAATTCAAAGAAGGTAAATTGCCAGAAATGATCTAGGGAACTCATTTTTGGCTTCCACGAGCGTGCAAGTGTAAAAAGGAAGCTTTTACGGGTAATTAACAAAGCCCAAATTAGACAAAGTGACGTGAGTAGAGAAGCAATATGAACGCACTGGCGCTAATTCGCATTCACAACTTAAGTGTAAGATGAGCCTGGATTCGCTATATTTTGTGTTTGCCAGCAGCCAGAGAATCTTGTTAAATTGGCATATAGACAAAGCCCAAATTAGACAAAGTGACGTGAGTAGAGAAGCAATATGAATGCACTGGCGCTAATTCGCATTCACAACTTAAGTGTAAGATGAGCCTGGATTCGCTATATTTTGTGTTTGCCAGCAGCCAGAGAATCTTGTTAAATTGGCATATAGTTTTTTTGAATGAGGCATGGTTTGTGTGAACAGATTGTATTGAACCGAGGCCACAGCAAGGATTATGTGCGATTAAGTAGTCACTACTTCCATTGATACAAGAACAAAGCAACTATTATGTTTAAGTAGTAATTAATCATCATAATATCTATCAGTTACCAATGAATTTAGAGCTTCCATGAATTGTATTGTTCAACCTCCTCATTGTAACACATCACACCACCTCCGGTTGTGATTTTCCGTTTTAGTCAAACAAAATCACCTTACCCGAAGAAATCCCACAGATGCGCACAGCTTCTATCTGAAACGCGAAGCGTTTTCTTTGTGAAAGATGAAAAGCGAAAGATGAGAGGCGAGAGTCGAAAAATATTTTTTTGTCATTCATTATGAATTAATGTTTGTACATGGTGGTTTCAACGTGTGTGTGTAGCCATTTTCCCCGCAAATCTGACACGGCGAGTGGAATGCTAAACAGATAATTCATGGAGTAGCAATGATCGCACAAGTTATCACTATGAGTAGGAAAGATTAAAGATACGTACGAAGATTAACAATATTAAGTATACCATATTCTCGGAAATAGTTCGCAGACCTAGAATAGACCGCGGGTCTGAAATAGAACGCGGGGGTAGAGCCCAATGAAACGAATACAGCGTGGGTCCCTCTAATAAACCCTCCGGCTAATCCTTTTCTGCCTTATGCTTATCGTAAAAATAGCATTTGAACCTTCACACCACTTTTAGAACTACATTGTATGCTTCAAAAAAGGGAAATCACGGGATAAATTGACTGACCTATCGGAAACATATTTGTAAAAAAGGAAAATTTTTGGTACTATACTGTTTAAGAAAATAAAGAACACGGGCCTGAAATAAAGCACGGGTCTGAAATAGAACGCGGGGGGTCTGGGTCGAAAAATTTAATAGAACGCGGGTGCTCTATTTTCGAGAATACGTATTATGGTACAAAAAAATTGTTCACGACAGGATTTTTTTTGTAGAGGAAGCATGCATACTATTGAACTAATGTATGTTATCGCGGTATGGTATTTTAAAGTAGTTCTATGCAAAACTGATGTCTATCAATAGATCTTTTCGAAATTCGCGAATGCAGAAAATTTAAAAGTAACACATACATTTTTACTTTTGGAAAATGCAAATGCTTGTATTTCCTAAGTCTAATAACCACGCTAATATGACTACTTGGTTCAACAAGTTTAGAGTTTAAGCTTTAGCGACTGTATCTTATGTGCATAACTCTTGATTCAGACTTTTATTTCGTTTATCCTATGATTATACAAAGAATTGCGTGCTTGATGGCTATGATGTGGAATCTCGCCTTTCACGATCTAAAAGCTTGATACAGAATGATTTAAACCATCGCTGCATTGTATTCGCCCTACAGAATCTCAGTCACCACGGTCACAATCTCCAGTCGAGGAAACCACTACAAATATAAAGTAAAAGAATGTTAATAATTCTTCTAGAGCGGCTCATTCCATATATATCCTCTTACAAACATTTGTTGCCTTCTTTCATTCGTAATCCACTCGATTCTGGTGAAAAAAAGTCACAAGAGGTGTCAGCTTTACAATCATGGCTTTCTAATAAGAAAATGCATCACTATAATACTGATCATTCTTGGACCTTACCTGATTTTAGTCACAGTCTTAAAACCTTACATCATAATCAGTAAAAATGTCACAGGATACTTAGGAATACATTTCAATCTTAAGGAGGTGTAAGAACATTTCAATTTTACTTAACACTGTCTTCATTCAATGACGGAACACAAGTTAGTATTCTATTTAGGAGTATATATTTATCTATTGGCTGAGATTATACGTGGTGCACATGTTCGTCTGAAAATGAAGGATACAAAATCCGAAAATAAATCTAATGAAGATAAGATCTAGAGAAAATGGCTTCCCCTAACTCTATTGTGATTACTGATTAGTATAAGGCAACGCATCCCTCACATGCATTGTGCTAGGATTCATCAATCACCGAAAATGAACATATCAAATTTCACAATGGGCATGAAATGCTGTTTGAAATGAAAAAATAACACAACGAATGATGCTTTTCAAGTCGGGTTTTAGGGCTGCTGCAGCGTAAGGTAAGGTAAATGAAAAAAGGTCAAGATTAAAAAGCTATTATGACTGGTTCCGATGAATTGCAAGCAGCTGCATTGAATTGTTGCCTGATGAACCTCAGACCCAGACAGACAACGATTGTGTGTGCTGATGATAAAAAAAGTCTCATCTATTTAGAATACCCCTCGCATCATCATCCATCCACCTCACTTAAATTAAAACTCAACCCTTTTTTGTTGTCGTGATTTACAGAGTTTATCACGCTGCTGAAATAAAGAACGTTGTGTAAGATGATGCTCTCACAATACGCGAAAAAGTAGTGTATTTTTTTATAAACCAGTTGGACACTTTTTTAGCTTACATATTTTCTTGAGCCTGAGCACTTTATAAGAATTCATTTGAAAGCAGGAGTTATTGTGTGCCGTGGCTAGGCTTAGATGGTGAGAACGTCGTCGACCATTATTCAACGAGGAAAAAAACTAACAACTTAATTTTCAGCGAGTGGAAAAGCTGAATACATACATGAGCTGAGAACATACTTAATATGTATCTTCTGAGGAAAATGACTGACTTATACGTACTTTCTGTGACTTTAAAAGTGCATCACACTATCACACACTCTGAGCTGTCTAGGGTACGATTAAGATTTTGAAGAAAGCTTTAAGTTGCTTTGAGATTGTGAAAATATTTTTAATAGTTACATTGAGTGTAATCTTAAATACTGCTGCATGTAAATATTTATTCCATCATGAAAAAACAACATAGGAGCTGCGGTAGTTATAGTGTGAAAAAAATAGCTGTAGGGACTTTTTTATACTTAGGATCAGGCTTGACGTAACTATTTGGAGAAACCCACATTCCATATGGACACTTTTTTCAACTCCAATCCAATCTTTTCTCTAGACGGAAAGGCAACAAAGTTTATGCAAATTTTTTTATTCGAAACCACCCGTACAACATGATTTACTGTCAGATCGGTTCTCTGAATGAATGCACGGCATTGGGGTAGAGGTTGGTTGATTCTCTCTACAAGCTAAACTAGTATCTGGTTCATTAAACTTAATTTTTCATGAATTTGAACAGTACTCTCCCAGAAAAGATTCACAATTTTACCTTTTAGAATGAACCACAGCAGCGATTTAGCATTTGTTGGCTTTAACCCGTCCTCCACCACCAACATTAAAAAAGGGATCAGGTCGGATCTTTCTTTTCCCCATTTTTTGGGACCGTGTTTGGTGGTGGTGGATTTCCAGTTTGGTGCTTCCATAGATCCAATCCCGTGGCACGGAGGCGGCGAGGAAAAAGGTCAGTGCTGGAATCTACCAGAGTTGATTAAAATGGAAATCGAATGCGAGAATCATTCCTCTCCCCTCCATTTCACTGGTAATTGTATATATACACATATATTTCTATCCGCATAGAGGTTTTCCAACCATTATGCTGCTTGGGTTCAATCCCATCTGCACTCGGATATTTTTTTCTAGAGAGGCGACCCCTTTACCGCCTTCAATTTTTGAAGTCATAGGACAAAAAGGTGTTGATTGCTGAGAATCCGATAGCTTTCTCCCCAAGTAAACATCAAGAGAAAATTATGGGGATACTAGGTCGGGAATCAATAGGATTGTATGAAAATATGAAGAAAAAATATTTTGTGTAAGTAAGTTTTTTTCTTCTCTCCCTGAAACATGCAATATTTTATTTTGGTCTGCTCACTCGCACCGTCAACATTGAAAACTTTAAACAAACACCAGAAAGGCCAGTTTCTCGCTCCGCTTCCAAATGCCAACATGTACTTCATGAAGACACCGCAGTCTATGCATGTAACCCTAGAGCGTTTACTGGTTTATTCTGACGAAGAATCGAACGCAAATATGTATATATATATATATATATATGATATTTTTTGTGGAACTTGCTTCTCTTGAAACCACGAAAACTCCGACTCCAGCTTTTGCTTTCATTCGCTCTGTTTGGAATGAATTGTGCCAATTGGATTTGAATAATCAAATTTCTCATCTCTCCTCCCTGCCTGGGATGAACAAAGCCACTGTTTTCCCGGAGAACACTCAATAAATTTGGTTGGAAGCAAAAAGTAGAGCCATTATGCTTCCTGTTTCATTACAGTAA
>JAHZNH010000398.1:0-13299 GCA_027744355.1 Tyrannoseira gladiata
ATGATAATGATGATGATGGTGGTGGTGGTGATCATGATCATCATAATCGTCATCTTATTACTACGATGGCATTCAACTTGACGAATAAGTACGTGTACTACCGTGAAGAAATGTAATGAATAGCGTGTACGATGCCTCGACTAGATTGGATTGGATGATGATCGCATCAAGCACCATGGTCTTTGGAGGATGCACCATTCAAACCATCCAAAGCTGCAAAAATGGATTAAGGTGAAGGTACAAGTACAAGTTGACTCACCAACAATCATCATCATCATCATCGTCGTCGTCGTCGTGGTCGTCTTCATTTTCGGAATAATGAGAAAAAAACCATTCTTGCCTTGTATAATATTCCCCGCGATGATGATACCCGTATAATGGGAAAAGGTAATCGAAAAGAGAGCCCGACCAAGAATTATCTATTTTTTTCGGGATGGATGGATGGAACGATTTCCTTGAATAAAGAGATTAAAAAGGTGGTGTACACAGTAAAAGCCGGTGCACCTCATTCTCTCGCCGTTCGAAGGTGGTGCTTCTTCTTCATTGTGAAGTCGATTCTAGCTAGTTTTGCGAGCAGTTTTGGGTTGTCGAAAGGGAAAAATTACGACTTCGCACCCACGACAAAAAAAAAGAAAAGAAGCCACACGGACTACTTACTTACCTGCGAACCAATATTATCAATAGTCCTACCAGTGCGTATGCAGACCATGCAGTGAAGCGAGTGAATATATTTATGACAGCAACACTATCCAGTTCCCGAATTGGTATATCATCCTGACTACTTATCCTCGGATCATCCAAAAACAATCATTTCAAAAGTCCATTCCAGTTGGCTTAGTCAAAAAGAGCTTGTTTTCATGTGAAACTGGTGGCAGTGATTGTACTTGGGCAAAAACATCAGGAAAATAAAAACCTGCCTAGGATTCGGATATAATTATATTTGGGCACTGAATATACACCACCAACAAAATAAAGCACCCACCCTCTTTCCGCCAGAGTAGTAGAAGTTTGGAGCCCTCCATGTTTTTGTAAAACGGTTCAAAACTGCATATAATGATTATATTAGATAATTTTACACACGGGGCCAGGTAAATAGGAAAGCCTCACTTTTGGATACACCGCACTCGGCATTTATTTCATTAGAGCCAGCACCACCATTATCATTATCATCGCATCGCTCCATCCGGTCATGATCAGGAGGGGAAATGAAAATTGGTGATGGTAGTAGTAGTGTGGTTGCATATCAACCCTGAGCCAGGAAAGAGCCATTTGATGATTCTGAATAAATTGAGAAAGCCTCGAGCTCAAAGTATAAAATCGGTAAGTAGTGACTTGAAGGGGATAAGACAAGAACGACGCAGATGAAAACCCTCCACTATCTTGTCTCGTCGTCTCTTGCAAAAACTATCTGAGATAAGACAACCCACACGACGAAGACGACGACGACTCAGAGGAACCACGGTGAAATGAGCCCGCTATGCGTACATGAATACGTACCTTACTGTGATTCCTCTGCCTTGAAGAGTTAGTTAGTTGATTTGCTGCGCTCATTTCCATGCATATATGACTTGAGTTAGAGATATAACTCGGGACTTGCGTCCTATTCAAATTCTGTCTTCCTCAATGAAATGGAAATGAGATGGAACAGTGATTATACATACTTATTTTTGCATACAATTAAGGAGATTTTTTTTCTCTGGCGACAGTAGCCTTCCGAGGATTACTGGCTACTCTGAGAAATCATAAAGTAAAAAAAAACTGTAGTAGGATAAGCACAACCACTACTACTTACTGCAAGCTTTTTAACATGTGCTCCTCATGTTGCAGGTGAAACAAGAACGAGTGAAGTTTTTAAACGATGCATTGAACAGGGCATCTTTGGATTGGTTTGGTTTGTCTTTTTTGGCAAAGTTATTTACTGAGGTTTGCATATCACGGGGAGGAGGAAACCCATTTATTTGGTGCTCACTCTCCCTCCGTACTTTACTGCGAAGTACAGTGTGTTCCCTGTACGGACAGATAAACACGCGTTGCCATCATCAACGCATTTCCCCATTACTCTTCACTGGCATTGACTCTTCGCTGCTGAGAATGATTTTGGCGTCTCCCGTAAATATGAAAATTCTTCTCGTGATGATGATGATGATGATGATGCTGGTCCCCGCAAGTGAATAAATTTTTATCGCATTAATAAAGAATGCAAGTAAAATAGATAGCTCCCATCTCCTTTCCTACTTTATACCTAATAATGATACAAATGACTGTGTCATGCTTCTCTCTCATTCTCAGCGAAATATTGGCTTGAGCTCAGCTATCTCCTCTCAATATCAAAGAAAAGGAGGAGGATTCGATTCGATCGCCTCGCTTGGATGCTTGACTTGTTCCGTCTCACGGACACACCAAATTTTTATTTTTTTTGTATCGAAAAGGAAGAATTAAAATATTCTCAAGCTCAAGAGAAATGGAATTTTCTTCGTTTTTTCACTCGATAGACATTGATCAAAGTTGAATTCGATGTTTGAAAAGGAGGTTCTGCAAGTTTTTGTGCCCCTTCGATCGAATGCACTCTCGCGGATGGAGCTGATGGCCGTTTCAATCGCTCTTACTTACTTGGTTCAAGTTGTGAGTAAATGCATTGCAATTCCTTCATTTTCTTTCCCACACCACACCGCACACATGATTATAAGCATGTAGAGTGCATTTTTTTCACGAGGAGCATTTTTCAGCATTTTTTCACAATCTCAGTCTCAGCGCAATAACTAGTCACACAACTGAATGGGGAGTCTAATGGCCAATGTACCCTTTGGCAATTACGTAGGGGCTTTTTTAAACTCGCACAATAAGTAGGTGCTTTCATATATACATAGATTGATATGATGAAGCATTTTACATTTTCAAGAGATTCAATATATTTCGTTCTTCTTTGCATAAATACTTAGATTCCTTCATTTGGTGGACCTTTTCGAATGGAATTCGCCATGTGGTTTGGCCAGCTGTCAGATTCCGAGCGTGATTAAATTGTTACTTAGCTACCTCCAGTTAATTATTCCCCATTAAGATGAGGATACGTCAGAGGCTTGGATATTGGAGCAACTCAGAAGAAGGTGGGACGATCAAGCTCTCAAGAAAAATGCGAGCACAATCAACGTTTTTTTTTCTCCCCAAACTTGCAAAAAAATGCTCGAGCTGGTGACACTGCGGCGGAGTGCTAGTAAATAAGTAGGCACATCAACTTTGATTATGACTAATGATCATGTTACTCTACAGTAATCGATTAACTTAGGCATCAAAACTCTTTTTTCTGCTCGAATCGCCTACACCTACAGAAAATAATTTGCTGCTTTACTCGCTTGCATAGAAATGGGCATGCCATAGAGCCTAATACTGCTATGCCATGACTTTGGTCCTTTCAGGTTGAGGTAAGTGCAACACCAATAATTACTGCTTCTCTTTGAGCAGAGTCAGGTAGTAATCTTTGGATTTTCTCTGAGGAAGCACAATCAAGGTTTTTTCTCCCCAAACTTGCAAAAAAAACATGCTCGAGCTGGTGACACTGCGGCGGAGTGCTAGTAAGTAGGCACATCAACTTTGATTATGACTAATGATCATGTTACTCTACAGTAATCGATTAACTTAGGCATCAAAACTCTTTTTTTCTGCTCGGATCGCCTACACCTACAGAAAATAATTTGCTGCTTTACTCGCTTGCATAGAAATGGGCAAGCCATAGAGCCTACTGCTGCTATGCCATGACTTTGGTCCTTTCAGGTTGAGGTAAATAAGTGCAACACCAATAATTACTGCTTCTCTTTGAGCAGAGTCAGGTAGTAATCTTTGGATTTTCTCTGAGGAGGATTTATTGACACGCTAAGTCTCTCTCTGCCACCAATTTTCTTGACAAAACTTGAGAAAACAATATTTTACCTGGGTTTTACGTTGTAATTACGTGCAGCAAGGATTATTACAGTGGCGAATGCTTTCCTTTGTTTACTCGTTTCCCATCTCTCTCTCTCGAAAAATCATTTCACGATGTTTTTAGGGTTGATTAAACGATGTTGTTCTTTAGCTCTTCATAATAGAAGTACATACTGATACGCCAGTAGCCATGTATAGCGATTCTTGCCTTCCCGCGAGCGAGATGAGATGAGAATAGAAAAATTGGTAGAAACAAAAGATTCTTTTTTTTCTCCTACTGCACACCTGCGTCTCTGCGATACCCATCTTAATTTAATACTTACTCGCTCGCTCGTTTCTCTCCTCGTGTGGTGATTTACGCGTATATCTGTAACATACGACATGCAGATGCAGGGGATTACAAATTATTGGCATTTTCGCAACATTTTAATACCGCTCAGAGGCACAGAGATGCCAAAACGTGCGGCTATTTTCATTCTCATCAAGATAAACCGCTTTTTATCATGCATGCGTGTGAGTGAGGAGTTCTAGTAGTTTTGCATGAGAAACCCAAAAGCAATCGCGTAAAAGAGTCGACGACGACGACGAGGTCTCCTCCTCCGATTGACGACATCGCATTCAACAGACAAAACACACAGAAATTTATTCCCGTCAATACAAAGACAGAGCCACTTTGTCTGCCGATTTCAATCTGCATTCGCTTCATCTTCGAGGAAAGGCCAAAGTCAGAGTCGAAAAACGTGTACGAGGCAATTCGATTTTTTTCTCCCTCTTTCTTCGCATTTCAGTATAAGCATTAAATGATTTCATCCACTCGCATCCTCAATTTTCGATGATGATGATGATGATGATACATATGATGACAATAGTACAAACCTGCTTTCTTCACTCACTGACATTGGCCTTAAAAATTGTCTCCTCAAGAGCCAAAAAGCCATCAAGGAAAATAGAACCTTGCTCCAATGTTCGTGTCTATAAAAATTATTATTTTTTTGTATCGTGTTTCAATCCAAAACAATAAAGTGAGGACTGTAAAAAAATGTGTCATCCCATCCGCAGGCACATTTCAGACAATGTTTGGTAAATAAATGAATGCATCAGTATTTCTCGATCTCAATCCCACCAGCCCCCCAAAAAAACTCCACTCATCTGCTTATGGTGTATCTGATGGCCGATTTCATCCGTACTCAAATCCTTTGTCGTCTCCTGTTTCAGGACATTTTGTTGTGCTGATGTTGATGCGTTTTTCCTCCATCCCAGCAAAATAAATAAATTCATCAGGCGAGTAGGCGAGGTCGCACTACCGCACAGCGACAAATCTCGTTCTCTCCCCTCACATATATCCATCCAATCTCGATTCACTTCATTTTTTTCGACAATACAAAAAAAAACAAGCAAACAATGTTCCCTCCTCGAAACAAAAATTATTATTCCTCTTTTTAATGGCTCGCTTCTCCTGTTCTAATGGAAATTAAGGCGTCTTCCTTATTCCACCGGTTTATTGTATCTTTATATACTCTTTCCGCTTGCGATACTATTCACCACTAATTCCCCTTAAGTGCGGTCGTTAAGCACGAGACACTAAATAGTAAATAGTATGCGCACAAAAAAGTGTATTGTTTCATACCAAAATGAGAAAAATGGAGAGCAGGACATTGCCATCTTATTCCAATCTCGATTCTTGTTTTTATTAATATTGCCATCCTCAATTTTTCCTCTCCTAAAAATAAAGCGGCAGTTACAACCGATCCTTTCTTTCATTCCCCATCCCATCACCGTATTAATTCAGCATTTTGTTTGACAACAGGTGTTTCCTCTAATGCGCCCATTACCTTTATTTCTGTCTCTCCAAAAGGTAGAGTTTCCTCTCCGCTGAGTCCACTAACTGCTCCATATTTATCAGCGGACCACGCGCTCCTCTCCTAATTCAAGACATGTGTCATTTAAGAAGGATAGATGCACTCATAAGATTATTACTCTTCTTTTATGTCATCCTCCTTCCTTTAAACAATAAGGAAAGGAAAAATGATTCCCAAGAACAAAAAATGGGAGAAAATAAGAAATACACGGACTCTCAAAGTCTCAAATAATTTTCCACCATTTTTTTCTCATTTCCTCTCCCAACGTCTTTTTTTTCAAAGTTTCGAGTCCATCTGTCAACTCCCCATAGAGCATCGTTATATTCTCGAGGACTGAGTGAGTGCATGCATGCATAACATTATTATTGCACGCATAATAATCATAGCGTAACTTAATGGGAGGTCCATCTCATTTCTTGGGAGCTTGCCTTAGCATTATCATCTCCTACCAAAAAATCTCACAATCATTATCATTCACAGGTTTTGAGAAGCAGAACTCTACAGGTTCTTCCATTTACAATAATTCGTATTCAGTTTTTTTTCTGGGAAAAAATTATGAGGATCGAGACGAGGGCTAAGGATTCCTGCAAAAAAAAGCCAATGCAATAGTGGAGGGGTCTCATCTTCGGAGCCCGCATGTGTTTGTATTTCACCTGACGGATGATATCGCAGTCCTGACAAGACAGGGACAACAATAAGGGCTTGGTTCTGGGCATTACCCTGACTTGCTTCGTATACTTACTTTACCCATCTTCATCTCATTATCATTATCTATCTGAATTGCATCCCATCATGGACTCGGATTATCATTTTCATCTCTTCTTCCCAGAATACATTTTTTCGAGTTCCTCCCTGCCCAACTAAGCACTCATGTTTCTGGGGGTTATGAATATGCAACAGGGGGAAAAACTCGAAGAAACCTTGAAATTTTCATCTCCTCTTCCCAGAATACATTTTTTCGAGTTCCTCCCTGCCCAACTAAGCACTCATGTTTCTGGGGGTTATGAATATGCAACAGGGGGAAAAACTCGAAGAAACCTTGATGTACGCGTTCGTGGCTCCTCATTGCTCACAGATTTTTACTTACGCAATTCCCGACGATGCTAATAATGCGTACATTAAACAATCCAGCGGGGAAAAGTGCGTAGTGTGAGCACAAACACCACTACTTTATTCCTCCCTCCGAAGTTAATGTTGCGAAGACACTGCTGTCATTGCATTCGAGTGACACGACATGACGGTCAGCCGATTTCAGCTGAGCATTTACAAGATACTTACTCATTTCCCTCACCGAAAATTATCTTCGTCCAAGCAAACTCCAAACACGCATATCAACAAAGCCCATCTTTTTCTTCGAGAAAAGAATGAAATAAGCAAAATTCAGATGAAAAGCTGACGATGACTCTGACCATTTCCCGCAAAAAAATGCAATATTTCATGGGAGAGATTTTTAGTGCTCCTCAAAAATAAGCAAAAACGAACGACGACGAACTGACTTAAGTTAGTGTGGGGAGTTGCATGATGCAAATGTCGTGGCGACATCGTAAATCGCAGGGAGTTACAATAAAATCGTAAACAATAAACACACTTACGTATCCATTTCCCCCACCGTCTCCATTGCTCCGTTTTGCCATTTATTTTTGAAGTATTTAGAAGCCATTTCTGAAGTTTGAGGAAGAGAAAAAGCAAGAGAAACAATTTTTTTTGCATATCATGGGGACAATCACAGTAAAATGGAGGAAACGTTTTATTTCGAGAGTGGTTCAAGCAATCTTCTTCTTCTTCGAAGTTTCTCAGGGAAGCCAAGCCAATGCCACTGTTATATGCTCCTTATGAGTATCAAGGGAAAACTTTTGCGTGATTACCCCAGATGAGTTGTCTATTTTCAGGTAAGCATGTCGTGTAAAGCATGCCGCGATGATTTCGTAACAGCAGCAGCAGCAACTTCAGCAGCTTACATATTTACGTATTAGATTCATGATGGGTTTCAGTTGAGTGAGAAGACTTCTCTGGCTTCACATATTTATCGTCACCTGAGACGTCGACAGCGACGCCACATAATTCCTCACGATATAATACCACTACTGCTGACTACTCACTCACTTCTCACAGCTCGCGAAACTAAAACAGGAAGAAGCTAACTTGTGATAAATTAAGGAGCTACGCAATTTTCGCATTCTTGCATATCTAGTGAGCTCTCGCATGTACAGTTCATATCATCGAAGTACTTAATTCCTATCTCGTCGTCGGCGGCAATTGATAGCACACGACACGGCACGATGGGATAAAAAAATGAATTCATATCATTTGCCTAATCAAAGGCATCAAGTGAGCGAGGGTAATTTTAGTAGTGGAAAAAGGAAGTGGAAGGAATTCCTCCATTTTGCACAACACGAGCCGTAATGATAATTTTAATGACTTCTGGGACACCTCACTGCTCCTGTCAATCAAGCCAATTAAACATGGGAGAGGAATTATTATTATCATGGCATCACTTATTATTATTATGACAGAGGAAATTTTGCACAACACCAGCCGTAATGATAATTTTAATGACTTCTGGGACACCTCACTGCTCCTGTCAATCAAGCCAATTAAACATGGGAGAGGAATTATTATTATCATGGCATCACTTATTATTATTATGACTGAGGAATGCTAATAGGTCGCGGGGGAGTGCAATGTACCGTACCAACCAACCAACTCGAAAGAGACTTGCTCTAAATTTTTGAATATTTTTTTGCTGAAAACTATTTTTAAAACAATGCAATTAGATATGCTGCTGTTGGGGTTGGGATGATGCAACCGTGTGAGGTACCGGAGATTACAGGATCATAAAAAATGAGAAAGTTTTTTTTCCTCTTGGAAAACGTTTCATTATCATTTAAATAGAAATAACATTTGCATGTAGCTTGTAATAAACGGCGAGTTTTTTTAAGAGACGAAAACGGTACTTGATAGCGTATCGTTGAAGTCGACATAAACTAAAAAAAGCTTACCTATTTCTTCATTCCTTGCACATGTTTCAGAGGCAGGTATTTATTTTTTACCATGTAATTGCGAAACGGTTTTGGCACATGGATGTCATCAAAAGCTCATTCCATTCCCGCTGCATTTGCCAATTGCAAAAAGAAAATTAAAAAAAATATTCTCTGATAATTTTCCCAACCCGAACTCGATGAAGCAGCAAAAAGTGTGCAGGTTATGTCGAAACAGGATCCTTCATGTCGTGCCATCAGAAGAAGTAGCAATAATTTTCTTTTTCTTCTTTTGAAATACTTAAAATCACTGTCATTGCTAAATACTATTATGCACTCAAATTAGCCAAGGAGGCTCAGCTCCCTCCCGGACCTGACTGAACACGAAATTTTGAGAAGAGTAAAACGTTTCCTAATTAAGTCTATTTCCCGAGTGTCAGAAATAAATTAGGAAAAGAAGAGAATTATAACAAAAAAGGGGATTTTTTATGTCACGCTCCTGTGGAACTTGGGCAAAAGTGAGATCACGAATTCTGACATGGAATAGTATAAATAGGTGCTCAGTCAGTCAGTCAGTTAAGCAGAATGATCGAATCGTGTGATGATGATGATTAACCTATTTACTTTATTGGAAATGCAGAGAAGACCATGGGCTGAGGATCGAAATCTAATCCAGTCGAGAGATAAATGCATCGATATCAAATGGCAATATGCCCACGAACATGCATCCATTCCCCACGGGCCTCTAGTTGAGAGATGCCCAACCCTACTTGGTGAAGCGCATTATGCGAATGAGATTTTTATCCACTCGCTTCGACTATTAATCCAGGTAAACGCATAAAAATAGATTGAATGATTAAGCTTGAGAAAAAAAAAAGTTCTCCTGGAGATATAAAAATACTCACTCGACTTTTTGTTCTAATCTGAAATGCACCATTCATTCACTCGTTCGATCATCTCTGTAATTGGGTGGAACACAAAACGCGTAACCTTGCAACAAGATTTTTTCTCCCTCCACCGATGAAAATGAAAGCCGCATGTAATCTTATACAATCACAATCACTTTTTGAAGCTGTGGGTGTTTCGTTATCCCAAGTCGGGAGAAAAAAAAGTGAGAGAGGATTTTGCTAATGATCATGAGATGCTCTAACTTGCGCAAACCCAAAAAATCTCCCAAGAAATATTCTTCTTCTTCTTCATCATCATCACACATCGAGTCCATATATATCTGCATCTTCATCGTTTTTTTTGCCTGGCCAATATGGATGGATGGGCTGGATCATTGGATCTCCTACTGGATGGGATGATGAGATGAGACTGCTGATGGAATGTCTGTCAGTTGCAAGCTTCTATGGCGGTGGTGATGATTATGATGATGAGATGAGCTGAGATGAGGAATTTTCTTGTTGACGGGAGAAAAAAAACGCAAAGCTGCAAATGTGTTGAGGGTTTTTCAGTTTTTGGAGAGAGGAGATTATTATTAAATATTATTATTATTATTAATCCAGCATGTTTATTGTGAAACATATTACTCATTTTCCCTGTTCTTCTTCCTATTATCTAAGCCAACAGCGGTTCGCCTGGGAGTTTTTTCCAAGACATATTAACTCACTCAGAGGTACTTGGGAACCGTATTAGTGCTATTAGTGCGCATGATTTTTTTTGTGAAAGATGGCATAAAGATATATAATTTATCGGTGAAATATTTATTATTCGCCGTGAGATAATTTGGACGGAAAACTGGAATCATTCAGAAGCAGCCTAAGGTTATCATACCTTATAAACTTATGATGGAGAGCCTACGTTATATTAGCCGAAATACGGTACATGCGGAGATTTAATAAGTTACGTAATGAAAAAGAAACAAAATATTATTATTACCTGGCGTTGTGTGCCAATCCGCTAATGTATAAGTAAGCTTGGGCAGGGAATCTTTGGTTCACGCATCGAATCGAATCACATGGACCTGGAGGGAAAAAAGGGTTACGAATACTGCGAGCTGTACTCTTTAGCAGTAATTCCTTGTTTTTTTATGCGCTATAGACTCCAGGCAATGCGCTGAATTAGTCACCTTCGCTGAAAAATTAGTAATATTATTATTCCACATTTATTGAGAAGATCCACTCGAGATGAGGTGAGGGTGAGACGCAGCAAGTTGCTGAAGTGGGGAACGATTGCACATGGAGATAACCTTTGGAATCTTCTTCTCTGTGAAACAAAGGATTTCTCTAAACGTGGGGATGATGATGATGATGACGCTAATAATCATAATCATATAATGTAATACTTAAAGTTGGTTCATTGTATGCAAAACTGAGAGTCTTTTTACGACGAGTCTCCCCATAAAAAACACAGTCAATTCCATGTCTGGAAGGAGAAATTTGGAGGATGGGGGATTCTCATTTGTCAATTAGTCCTACTGACACAACAAGAGTCATTTTTTTATTACGAAATCATGAAAAATCTGAAGGGAAAAAAGTTGCAATTTTTTTGGTACGAAAATAGATACGCGGGATGATGATGTGATGTGATGTGATTTTCCGCGATACACTCTGCAAATACGCAATAACATCTCTCATAAAAAAACAAAGCGCTCTCATCATACAGATAAAAAAAATTACTTTATCTTCAAGCAAATAAGTAGATTATAGGATTGAGCATCGAGCAGCTGGGAGAATTTTGTGGCAATATTATTATTGTTTTTATTATCGTCATTCTAACAATTTTACTCCACTTTCAGTCAATATTTATTTACTTTTGCGCAAATAATGTAAAAAATGGCATGAAATGCGAGTGTGTGAATGGGAAAAACAAATACGGTGGAATTTATTTGTTTGCAATTGGGCTGGGGTAAATAGAGGTACACCATGAGGAAGAGAAATTATGTATTGTTATTGCATTGCACTTTGCACCACTGCAATATTTTTATGTTGTGTTTTTTTGGCGAATGATGGCATCCTTGTTTATTTCAAGAGTAATCATTCTGTGACATCGGCATCAGCCGTCATGCGATGCGGGCTTAATCTACATCTGCCTGATGTAAGTAAGTACTGAGAACGAGATAAAAATGGCTTTTTAATGTGCTAAGTAAAATGTCACTAACTAAGGTAATGTTTTTAAACGAGGGAGAAAAAATTGAGCAGACTTGACTCAGGAAAAACCCATGCAATTGGGCTGGGGTAAATAGAGGTACACCATGAGGAAGAAAAATTATTGTTATTCCATTGCACTTTGCACTACTGCAATATTTTTGTGTTGTGTTTTTTTGGTGAATGATGACATCCTTGTTTATTTCAAGAGTAATCATTCTGTGACATCGGCATCAGCGATGCGGGCTCAATCTACATCTGCTTCATGTAAGTAAGTACTGAGAACGAGATAAAAATGGCTTTTTAATGTGCTAAGTAAAATGTCACTAACTGAAGTAATGTTTTTAAACGAGGGAGAAAAAAATTGAGCAGACTTGACTCAGGAAAAACCCTTCAAGATAAGGAATGATATTAAGTACTACGACAATCATAGCGATTACGGTTGGGTTGCAATAGAGCAATGTTGAAATGACGAATGAATGCGGATTGCAAACAAAGTAAAGTAACTAACACAAGACAAGGCTTCACATCATTTCTGATGAATGCCTAAGTCGGGGGGGAAAAAGGTTAGTAAACACAACAAACAAAAGACGACATTATCGCTGAAGTCGTTGCTGGCGCTTCATTACGCATGCAAATTGAATGCAGTTCTCATGCCCAACTTAAATGGAAGGTAATGGGTAAGTAGGTAGGTACAAAAAAACATTGGTTAAGGATGTAGTAAAAATGATGATCATCCCTTCTGATATGATACGGTGGCAGGTCTTTCGCTTGACGGGGATAATTTGCTCAGAAAAAGAAAATGTGATAATTTATTAGAGAAAAAGGAATGCTTCTCTTGTTAAAATGGTGGTAATCTCTGACTTTTATTTCGAAAAAGAAGTGAAGACTGTGAAGAGTAATACTTAAGTATGGACTGGTTTGTTCCCTCAATCCTGCCTCTGCTGTCATCATTATCGTATCCAATATTAGAACGGGGCATAAGCCTGGGATTTTGAATGGGGATGGGGAAATGTGATAAAGTAGCATTTTTTACGTGCCTCAAAGCACCTGTGCCTTTTTCCTGAAGATAATGCCAGTAGATCGAGTTGTAGCTTTTCAAATAGAAATCTGAGGAAACAGGATGAGCATTGATTGGGTCTCTTCTTCTTGTTTAGTGGTGCTCCTCCATCAGTTTCACTAGTCCTTTGTATGCGACCCGTGCGAGATGGGCAAAATTCCCTGTATGACATGGCCCTGATGATGACGCTGTCAATGGATCGACTTCAATCAAAGGATTATTAGTATCATTAGGATTTGCATGGCTATGGAAGAATGCATCATTCTCCCCGTCGAAGGAGTAGAGGCAGGGCAAGTTCAGGAACCAAAGTTTGGGCACAAACAGGAGGAAATTGATGACGTGGGTGTAGCCGTGGAAGAAGATGGAGCTCATGAGAATGATGGCGGGGAGGTAGAGGG
>JAHZNH010000399.1:0-11828 GCA_027744355.1 Tyrannoseira gladiata
AGGTATCTTTAAATATTTTTTATTCAGGACACGTAAATTTTTTATGAACATTGCGCACTACAAGATATAGATATTATTAACACAATATCATCAGAGCTTAATGTAAATTCGCACAATAAATCATTTATGTTTAGAATAAACCGAGCGCTAAAAGATTTGTTGACTTGATTTAAGTAGCCTAAAAATATTTATTATTGAATTTATTATTGAACTTTGTTCGGAAATTTTTAGACTGTAAAATTAATTTTAATATATATACAATCTTACATTTGCAAGTATTTACGAGTACGAGGACATAGTATTTGGTGTTAAAGCTGTATTTTTGCGGTACAATATAGATAGAAGTACTTGATATCAAGGTTTATTTATGCAGAAACTCTCAAAATGTGAAGGTAACGAAGCGATGATGTTGATCAAGGTTTTTTTTGGATTACGTCAAACTAGAATAGTTATGGATCAATCAAATCTATCAAGCTGCGTAACACTATAAAATATTATAAGTATTTTTTCATGTAATCTTCTAACACAATTTTGTTGGAGCTGTTTCAAATTTAACGAAATTTTTTCAAGGGTGGCCCAGTCCACCAGCTCCTAACCTTTGTCCATAAAGACTGTAGGGGTAGTATGGGTTGAGGGGATGAGCGGCGGCTGCCGCTGCTGCTGCAGCCAGTGCTGAAAATCCTGCTGAACTGGGAGGGGGTGGTGGAGGACCAAGACCCAACGATGCTGCGGTGGCCGCTCCAGGCTTCGAATACGGATGAAACCTCGCTGAGCTGAGAGGACTGAGTGGGGGAGTGGGGTAAGACCGAGAGAAAGCGACCCAACGATGCTGCGGTGGCCGCTCCAGGCTTCGAGTACGGATGAAACCTCGCTGAGCTGAGAGGACTGAGTGGGGGAGTGGGGTAAGACCGAGAGAAAGCGGCGGAGAGGAGTGGATGCTGAGGTGGGGCAACAGGTCCATACCTTGCGTCTAGCAGTGAGGCAAGAGGATCCAAGAGTGCGGAGGAGGATGCCGACGATGCAGTGGAAGATGAGAGGCTAGTGTGACTTCGTAAATGTTGGAGGAGTTCATCAGCCGAAGGAAACCGCTTTCCACAATAGTCACTCCCCTGGATCCAATTACAAACGTAGGGATTCGTGGAGAGAGAGGAGGTTGAGGAGGAAGATGAGGTACTGCCGGTGGAGGTTCCTGACACGGAACTATTATTACTGGCCGCTGCTAGCAGCGGCGGCGGCTGCATGAGCGGAGTAGAGACTTGCTAAGGAGGGTGGGAGAGGTGCGAAACCTGGAAAAAAGCTGGGCATACCTCCACCCGGGGTCGAGAGACTGGAGAGAGATCCAGGGGCCTTATGATCACATTGAATGCATCCAGGTGGACATTTTCCAGGAGGATGGTGGTGATGATGAGATGAAGATGCGGCGGCTGCAGCAGCAGCAGCTAACAAATGTCCCGTTGCTGAGGCGCCTCCACCCATTTGGCATCCCGTACAAAATGGATCTCTACAAGGTCCTAGAGGATCCAAGGAATGACTTGCTGCTGCCTTTAGTCTGGCGTAACTATGGAGATATGGAGGAATACCCGTTCCACCAGAGGACAGTCCCGGAGGAGGTGGTGGTGGTAGGCCGGGGTAGAGTGACGGGAAATGACTTAGAGAATGATGTTTGGCAAGCGAAGCGAGCGGTGAGAGATCTGGTGGGCCAGTGAGATTTAATTTAAGACTTGAGCTGGCTGATGCAGATAGGGAGGCGGAGAGAGGCTGAGATGTTGAGGATGATGATGATGAAGATGTGGTCGTGGAAGATGAAGACGATGATGATGATGATGACGACGTCGAGTTGATGGACGAAGATTCATGAGACTTTGTGTTTGACGAGGAAGTGTCAGGTGTTTGGGTTGTCATTAAAGACGGTGATTTATTACCCCCTCCTCCAGACGCTAATCCCTCTGATGAGATCGGTGACAGTAGAGAAACGTCCCTTCCCGGTGGAGTCTCTGCTAAAGATCCTTTGACGGATCCGGGAGTTTTTGATCTACTCCCGCTTGCTCGGCTGCTCGGTCGATTCTCATCTGCGAGGGAGCTTGAGGAAGAAGATGAAGATAATGGGATTTCTGCTGGGATCGTGATATTCTTCTCTCTTTCACCATTCACTATTCCTAGTGCATTAGTGGGACTGGGAGAACCACTTCCGGATGATCCACTGGCGGCAGCAGCAGCAGTTATACTGGAATTCTGCTTTGACTTTCCCTTCTCACCCTTCTCACCCTTTGAGCTTGATGAGGATCCAGAGGTTTTGCTCTTCTTCCCACCATTTCCAGAGGACGATGACGTTGACGAGGTAGATCGCTCTGAAGTTGAAGAACCTCCAGTTCCAGTACCCGAGTCTCGACCAGAGGATGACGAGGAGGAAGATGAACTTGATGAGGAGGAAAGTGAACTGGAAATTTAAAAAGAAAAACAAGAATTGTTATAATTATATTTAACGTTTAGCGTTTTAACGTAATTTAGTAATTGATTAGAAGCACATACTGCAAGTTCGATCTATCGCTTTGAGAGCATTTCAAGAACCCCTGATTTTCACCTAACGGCACTCTAGTTTTCTTTTTATATGTAGAAAAGCGATTCGTTTGTTCTCTTCGTTGATTCAAGTGAAGCACTCCTAATAATCTCTCGTTAATCCCTCTGGAGAGGGGAAGGAGTCTTTAAAAAAAAAATACATGTCTGCTAAAGAAACTCAATCAACTTGGAACACTCCATCCACCTTACTCCACTTCATTCGCCTCATTCATCCCATGTTCCTGAATATTTTTTTTTGCAGTAGCATCGAAAGCGTTTTCATATTGAACCATGCATGAAACAGTTGAAATGCAATGTTTAATCTTCCGTTTCGTCTTTAATGATGCCGTAGTAGTGTGCTGAGCACGAAACGATTGGAATCAGAATAGATGTGAGGAAAGGGGAAAGAAGACGTGGAATGAGAAAGGGGGAAGAGCGACACAAATGAGGATTTATTTATTGGGAGGAGGCATCATAACCATTAATTTTCGAAAAAAGAAATCCACTTCACCAAGAGGTTACCCTGGTTATCTCACCAATCTGTAATTATTTTTCCAAGGGAAATATAAGCACTTCTTTAATATCTCGCTCTCTCATTAGAGGGCATTCATTGGACCTCATTCGTTCAAGAACGAATACCTATATCGCCATTTTTAGAAGTCTTGTAAATTACTTCGAAGGAACTGCAATATTTATTCTGGATTTTTCCCCAGTCATGTCAACATCACATCAGACTTGAGGAAGCCAGAGACATCACTAGATACTCCTCCTGCCACGCCATCACTAGTACTACCACCACCACCACTGCCACCACCATCACAATCATCCATTTCCCTTCAAAATGTAGCTTCCATAAATTCGGTGGGTGAGTGACGTGACAGTAAGATTTCCCAGCTAGACTGGTGGCAATCAGTCCAAATTCTTATTTTTTTCTCAGTCTTTTGTTTTCCACTGAAAATGTTCGCATATATTTACACTGTGCACATCTTTCTTCCTCTTTTTTTGTTGTTGTTGATTCTTCATTGCGATCGCATCGCATCGCATTGCAAACTTCGCTTATATTCCTAGTACTTCTCCCCTTGTTAGTTTTTCTCTTTTCCTCCTAGCTCGTCTTTCCAACTCCTAATTTTTCGCAACTCAATAAATCTCTGCCGGCTTGACAGTTTTATTTCTTTACGGACATATATACAAGGCAGACATGGAGAAAAAATGGGGGAAGGCAGCAACACAACAGGAAAATTAACTTGAATGCAATATATATTTTTTTATTCTTATTGCTCCTCCACGCTCAAGCCTGTCGGTCCGTCGTCGCTCTTATTTTTTTATACACACAAGTTGTCGACGTCTTTTCTCTCTCTCTCTCTCTCTCTCTCTCTCTCTCTCTCGGTGTCGANATATATATATTTTTATTCTTATTGCTCCTCCACGCTCAAGCCTGTCGGTCCGTCGTCGCTCTTATTTTTTTATACACACAAGTTGTCGACGTCTTTTCTCTCTCTCGGTGTCGACTTGCGTTTCCATATGCCTGTGTGCTGGCATTTTCCCCCCAGAAGAAAAAAACTCTAAAGCCTCCTTTAGCGGATCGGTGAATAAAATATATTGGAGTGAGTGAGTACATTCTGCTTTATAAAATTTGTGCGGGGAGAGATTTATGAGCTTTCATTTGGAAACAACACGAGAGAGCAACACTTTTCTTTGTCTAGCACCAACCCCTTTCGAATTGGATGGCTTGGCTTGGCGTGCCATGGCGTGGAGGAAGAAAATAAAAGAAGATAAACGGCAGGGAATTCTCCCCAAGACAGTCAGCATTTAACGGGTGTGCAGATTCACAATTTACATTCCTTAAATTTCACATTAAAACTATAATTCTTTCTCTTGTGTCTTCCCTTCCGGGAGAAGAATATTTCTTTTTTTGGGGAATCCAAGAAGATCTCAAAGATTTTCCGAGTCATTACATTCCCCCCATTTTTTATTATCATGATGGCAATGGCACATTTGAAAGACACATTGTGAAGCGCGTGTATCATCAACTTGTCCCGGAGTTAAACAAATTTTCCCCGTTTCATTTGCCAATTTATTTCCCCGTCCTTAAATAAGTGGATGACAATACCACTGTATATATAGTCTTTCTCCAATCTAATCTTTTTATTACTTTATTCATTTGTGTGCGCTTCACAAACTTCAAGAACAGAGACACACATAAAAGAAAAGAATTCTTCTTCTCAGCTCAACCTCAACTAAAAAAACTTTTTTAACGATTAAATTAAATGAGATCGTTTAGTCACAAGGAAGTTTTTTCTCCAAATGTTGGAAGTACTACTGCTGGTACATGCAATTCTTTTTGAGAACGTAAAATTGAACAAAAACTTTTTTAACGATTAAATTAAATGAGATCGTTTAGTCACAAGGAAGTTTTTTCTCCAAATGTTGGAAGTACTACTGCTGGTACATGCAATTCTTTTTGAGAACGTAAAATTGACACTAGAACCAATCAAGGCAGGTCATAAAACAATCTTGGATTACTACTTCCCCCGATCCAGCCTTTTTTACGTTCCCTTCCTAATCAATTTCCTTAATGTTGGAGCCAGCCAGCGAAGTACTATTTTTTTCGGGTACATTCTCAACAGAGCCCATTCCAAGCTCTTTTGTCAGGCGACTTTTAAAAAAAGTCGAGTGCTTCAAATGTTCACCCTTGATTGAGGCTATGACCTTTCACTCTTATCACAAAGCACATAATTTCTGCCTTTCTCCTTCGCAGTTGCTTGTTGCTCGGGAGTACTTAAAACATTCTTTCACTTCAATCTCATTTCTCTGGAATGAAGGATATTAATTATGTTAACAAGTCAATTCCGCGTCCAGATTCTAAAGCCTGTCCGAATTTTTTTTTGAAGGAGGTGTGTGGTGTGGCTTGGCTTGGCGTGGCGTGCCATGTCGCGGAGTGGGCAGGGACGGAGAGGCCATACATAAAAAAGATTAATTATTTTTGGCTTGTGTCACATGAACTGTGCTTGCACAGCATGATTAACAGCAGCCCAGTCTATATATTTCCGGCATGCCATTCTCATTATTCATTACACTTCTGGACGACTGCATCGAAAAGTCCATTTTGGATCGTGGACATTTCATATTTTTTCGCCGCATTGCAGAATGCAAGATGATATTATAGGTTGAAGGATTTAGGGGAAAGGGATTGTTGGAAGCGTGAAATTTGAATACATATTACTTTTTAAGAACCTTACTATATTCATGGGCATTAAAGGAACAATTATATCAAACATAGGTAATTATTGATGCTATACAGTAGTAATAATGCAAACACGATTAAGGCACACGGCCCGAGCGACATCCTCAGTGGAAGGGAAAATTTAGTCATTTTTCATCTTCAAAAGAGAAATATATTGGCGAGGTCGCCGCAAATCATACATCTCATCTGAACATAAATTTTCCACCGGGAATGGCACTACAATGCATTACTATTTTGTTTGTCGCTCTGGAAGGGAGCAAATGCCTATTTTTCTCCAGTATTATTTTTCCTTGCGAGGTGGGACTGTCATAACATAACTTCCTAAAAACTGAAGCGGACTAGAAACTGGTGGAATAATGCTTGTTTGCGAGTGGGTATAAGCATCTTTCCAAAAGACAGAATTTCAGAACAGTGCCTCGCTACTCCATTCAAAAGTGTAATAGAAAAAAAATACGGCGAGAGTGGAACTAGTCGTAGTAGTAGCAGTACGTTATGAAGAAAGCGCTCTTTGTTATTTTTTTGAAAGGAGTGCCTGGAGAGCAGGCCGGAGCGAGGCGAGTCGTTTTTAGTCGCGAACTGAAGAGAAAATTATTAGCGGGATTATTTATGGGATGACATATTTTATAATGGGAACATTCATATTATTATTATTATGAAAAGGAGGGAGAGGTACGGACTACTACTACTACTAGTGGCGGTGTGGTAGGGTTAGCACTTTCCCTTGTTTTTATTATGATTATGCGAGAGGGAGAGTGTGTGTGTACAAACGCGTTGAGGAAAAAAAAGTGCATTCCATCCAGGAGGAATACTAGTGAGTGGGTCTTATTATTATTACTCATTTTAAGGCCTGAGACGGGCTCTCGGGATGTGTGCAGCTTTCAAGAGTGCGACTATATTTCACCATTTTATTATTCAGAAATGTCAACAGGGTGCATAACTAATGTTCCTCTGCGAGGGCTACCCGCGCGCTTGAAGATGAGGACTAGTACTCCTTACTACGTGTTCGTTCGTGTTAAGGCATAATATTTTTAGAAGTTCTTCAGAGTAAAATACTCAAGCCGAACCCGAGCTCCTTCTTTTGTCACTTTTTGTTGAATAAATTGGCTGCGTATGGATTTTGCTGGTGTTTTTATGGAACATTAAAAAATGCGCTGTTAGTGCTTACTCCTTCCCTATCATCATATGGTAATGTAGGGAAAGGATACATCCCGTCATATTTAGAGATCCCAGGAGCCCCACCGAGTGCTTGAGGAAGACGGGCAGAGTTGTGATAATAAAGCACCTTCATAAATTATTTAACCTTGTTGCATCGCACCGAAGAAAAAAAGATGCGAACCGGGGAGATATGGCTCAGGCACACGTAATTACTTGAGTGAACCGGTGAAAGCCTTAGCTCCAAAAGAAGAAGAATTGGTATTTTTCTTAAATATGTTCGGCTCAAGTCATGAGTCATATTAATCGGTGATTGAACGTGGCCGGGTTAATTCCTTCAAGTCATGATAAAAAAAGTTCAAGTTGATAAAGGTGATGTGTTGTTGACGGGCGCTTGAAATGGATATGCTATCATCATCATCATTAGTCTCTAGTCAACGTCAGGTTTCAAGGGATTTTATTTCCCGTGTCCTAATTAATTTTCTCATTATTGTCATGTGTGAAAGACACAAAAGGCTGAGGAAGCCAAATAAAAGAGGAGAAAAAAGGAGAATAAGTATATTTCTCTATCTCCTTCCTGTCTGGAATTTAGTCGGAGGAGAGCTTTCTCCGTCGACCTTTCTTTTCTCTCCCTCTTTTCACTTATCTGACAACGGAAAAAAGGTTATGAGCAGCAGTAGCCTATGGGGCACATCCAATTAGAACGTTGTAGGAAACCAAGATGTAAGTATTTTTTCGAGGGTCTGACTCTGTGCCAAAAAATTTGGAGCACGGTATGTCAGCACTCATACCCTTTGCCCGCGTCACGTTATAAATGGATATCGTCTAATTAGGTGTCAGTTGTTATTACTGAAGGACCTACACACTTGTCACTCTGCATTATCTCCTGTTCCACGTCAAGTTTGAGTAATTCCTCGTTTCGTTTTCCTTCCTGTCCAGTCCGTTACTTCTACTTAGTTTCGATTGGAGTGACTGAGAGAGACTGGCCAGTCCTGTCTGGAGATTGGCTGTGGCGTTGTCCTTCCCAGAGAAAAAAAGTGGTTGGGAAAAAGGCATTTCTCGATAAGAAGGATTTTCTTGAATATCGCTTCCACTGCAATTTTCCCCGGACGTCCTTCCCAACTTTATTCCTCACGACATATTTCATAGACAACGCCTTAAAACATTTCAAGCTCGGAAGACTTTCCCTTACCGAATCCGACATTGCTCTGGTGACAAGACAGGAGGAAAAATAGGAGGCGAATGAAAACCTAGAAAAGATTTTTTTACTTAAGCTGACAGGCCACAGATGACGATGATGATGAGAAAGAAAGAAGGAGAGAAAAAAATATTATATTGGAGGTGACGCTTGTGACATTTCTGGAGCACATTCCAACTCACTCACCAGATATAATTATTGGGTGGAATGGGCGTAATTCGCCAACCTCAGCCGTTCATTCCTCAGAAGGAGATATTGAGCGCGGGAAGCCCAATAAAAGTCTGGGAAGAGGCTAACCTCGTCGCTCGCAGTAATTACGAAGAGTCAATTTTTTCCGCCTCTCCACAAAAGCACTACACCAGCTCGTAAAATTAAACTCAGGTCAAGTACTTATCCATCTAGTTGTCGTGGCGAGTTGAGTTCGGATAATGAATCTGTAGTTCGCTCTTCTGACTGAAGAAGACAACAAGAGGATGAGTCCACAATGGGAGGCAATGTATCATCAGCAGAGAAAGAAATGACAGGAGCAGAGCTGGACAAAAAAATGGAGCGATTTTTTCCCCAAAAGAAGAACTAGGAGCGCTGCTCCAGTCCAGTACTCCGGTAGGGGGAAACTCTTTTTTTCTGGAGTCAACTAACGTTTCTCCGGGAGTAAAAGGCTAGCGTATTTTCCAGCGAGCAAAGTGACACCTCATATAATAACATTAACGTAACAAGCTGTCAGGCTCCCATGATTTATTCATTTTTTTTCTTCCACGGAGCCACGCAAGAACAACAAGAGATGAGGGGAAAGTGCCGCAAGCCCGAGGAAGCGGAGAGCCTTGCTTTCATGTCAGGCGCCCATGATTTATTCATTTTTTTTCTTCCACGGAGCCACGCAAGAACAACAAGAGATGAGGGGAAAGTGCCGCAAGCCCGAGGAAGCGGAGAGCCTTGCTTTCTTGCTTGATAGGGATTTTTCACTATGCAAAAAAAATTCCTCGCTTTTTTTGTCTCTCCGCTTTCGAGTATAATGCTCCCTGCAGAAACTTAAGTGAACATTAAGAGGGAGGAATAATGCTAAGGCTCTATGGACTAGTACGTGGTGTGCATGATATGATGATTATATATGCCATATCATATCACTCTCTCTAAAAAGATATAAAAAGTTTCTCCAGTTACACAAGCTTTACTTGTCTCATGTCATAAAGATGTCTTTCCGTAGCTTTTTACATTTTTCGGAGAAAAAAATGTTCTTTCATAAGTACTTTAAAGATTTTTTTAGGACTGCCATTCCCTAATTTTCGGGATAGGCACTATATAAATTTTACTTGACGTGCTGCTTTAGTTGGTTCAGTGTTGAGCCGTGCAACCTCTTCCTTTTTAGAGCTCGCTCGCGAGACTCACGTCAGCTTTCATAGAATTTTTTTTGTAATTCCAGAGTTGTCGCTGTAGATTACAGGGGAAAGACAACTTGGTGCCATAGACGTCCGTCCAAACTGTCAACGTTAATATTTGTCACACGACATTAATGAAATATAGGATAAGGGAGGCAAACAGTTCAAGTGGCAAATACTGGTTGAGTGAGTGAAGGGAAAAAGAGCTACCAGAAAGAAATACAGGCTTGGAGTAAGGCTTGCTGTGGAATTTTTATAAAAAAAGTTGTGGGGCTCCTTTCATGGTGAAATATTGAGTGGAGAAATGAGAATCGAAAAAAGAGCGGGAGATAGCTTCCTTCAGGCATTTATCTGGGTTAAGCCTTTCCCAACTAAAATTGACATTCTTATTTTTCCTCCCGGACACGAAGAAAAAAAATACTGGAGTACTCACTCACTGAAGACTTCCATGCAGCAGTAATAGTGGTGGTGGTGGTGTCATTAAAGAGAGGAGTGAAGTTTTTTCCGAAGGAAAAACACATTATGCAAAGTGACTCGAGATTGTATTCTTGAGCTGGGAACCAGCTCAGAAGTCAATCCCTTGAGCACTCTGCATCACCACACCAAACCGAGTATCTATGGTGCTCCAGACGATGGGGAGGAACAACGGACGACCCCTGCCTAATATTCTGCGAGAGATGGTAGCGAAAATGGCTCAGGCTTTGCTTTTTTTATCAGTCATTCAATCTGTTTGGGAAAAAATAGGTTTTGGTGGTAGGGAGCAAGTGAGCAGGGCTCTTAGATACTCTCATTCACTCATGCTGATGATGACAATCATGCTTGAAGATGAAATAAATGGAGAAGAGAGCATTTAGCTGGAAGAGGAGGAGTCTCCAAGGAGGTCATCAGTCATTCTCCTCACGTCAATTCTAATGAATAATAATGACTTTCTCCCAACCACTCCATTTTATTTGTGACATCCCATACAAAAAAGGAACAAGCCGAGAGAGAGTGTGTGTGTGTGTGTGTAGTGTGGTGGTGGTGTGGGATGGCTCAGTAAGTAAGAAGGAGTACGATCGAGTGATGACACACGCAGTCTTAATGACAAACACAATCTGTTTTGTTGAGGATGACAGGGGGAAAAACGGGTACGAGCCAAGTTGGATGGTTGGAGCAGTAATGAGAAAATATATTTAGAATGGAAGGCTAATCATTTAGCTACGCTAAACTAAACTCATCCGCTTCAATTAGCCAATGAGCTGAATGAGTTTTGCTAATAATAATGCACTATAGAAAGTTTGTATGAATTGAAAAATAGTTCAGTTATGCTAAAAGAGTTAAGAGAATTAGGTAGCAATATCTGCTTACCGTAGTCGGTAAAGGAGTGAGATACTCCGGCCGGAGATACTGATTCCCGCTGGATGTCAACATTGTAATCCAGTTTATAGAGTCAACTGACGAACTAATAATGGTATATTTGATACAGTTTACTTATTTTCTTCACGATAGGGTCAATTGGGTCAAGTAAAGACCGACATTTTTATCAGACCATGGATTGTTCACAGCACCATCATACCCAAAAGTTTATATACATGGAGAAGTCCTTTGATTTGATGAGAATTGAAACGCTTTTCGCTGAATTACTCATGCAACTCTCCTTTCCAATACTTTTTAATAGATTTCCATTTCCAGTAAAATTAGCTATCCAGTAAAATGTGGTTTTGTTCCGTTCACTTCATGGGAAGTGGTGAAAAGCCTAGATTGGGCTCCATGTGAGCACATGTGATAATCTGGCACAACAAAAAAACGGCTCCGCGCGCCGGAGACACTTCCTGAGGTTTCCAAGAATACTAATAAAGAGTCAATTCGTAATCACCACGCTTTCGCCGCGAGTCACGCTGATGTAACCGTAGGAATATTATTGTTCCGAGAAGAATTTATTCGCCCACCAATCAAAGTTTCTGTTCCTGGAATTCCTTCCCGATTCTACCATTACGGTACGAGTATTTACTAGCGTGCATGAATGAAGAAATCACTGTGAAACTGAATTGTAGTGAGAGCTGAGATAGAGACAGGCACACGTTCCCTCACGGAGAGCTGGAGACGAACTGAGCGAGCATAAAACCTGTTCCTCCTTTTCCCTGGCATTTACTTCAGTTTTCTCACTCTTCTCTCCGAAAAAACAAATGCGTTTTGTGTTGGTTGGTTGGCTGACTGGCTGGCTGGTTTGCTCTGCTCCTATGCTCTCGGCTCTTGTGTTTGTTGTCTTCACTCCACTCCACTCACTCCATTACAAGCCATTCTTAACGAGGGAAGCCACCAC
>JAHZNH010000400.1:0-12736 GCA_027744355.1 Tyrannoseira gladiata
GTAGGAATTGTCACCTGTGACTGTGAGCATGGGGACTTAGGTTGCTGTTGCTGGCGTTTCACGACGCTACGGAGTCCTCTAGAAATGCGTTGTTTTGATTGTAAAAATTGTTGTGCGTCATCTGGTTTGGTTTTTACTAGAGTTTAGGAAGTCGCTCGTTTACTTGTTGTTCTCTGCAAAACTTTGACGTGTACATTCTAACGAAGTCATCTCCCGGTAATTTATTTGATTACTCGTTTGTTTTTTCAGGTGCGCAGTGTGAATTATTGAATTGACTCACTTGCTTAATCGTGAAACAAAGAACAAAGTTTATGACTGGAGGACAGGACGGAGTGCGAGTTTAATGAGTGCAACTGAACTACAAAAAAGTCTAATGTATAGTGAACAGTTAACTTTAATGAGAGGTTCAATTTGTGACAAAGTACATTCGTTCAATTTATAACGACCGTGGATAATTGATCAAAAAGTTTGATTGGAGACCGACGTTACGTTATATATCCCCAACGAAAGGCTTTTAATGCGCTGTTCCACGATGTCAATCAGCTGAAGGATATTGCGATAAGGTAGGTAAAAGAGCTAATTTAACTGTTAAGATTCTTGGAGTTTGGGGCTTCAGTTTTCGCTCTGTGGTGTTGGGATTCTTTCCGCTTAGAGTGGGGGATTTGCTCGAGTGATGTCATTGCTTCAAATCTAAATGCAAAACCGAACTAATAATTTCATACGCTATTTTGGTAGTTCATATATGCAAAATGTTGTTGTTCATCATCATCATCATCCGCATCATGATGACTATGACTCATTTAAGAATTAGCTGTAGGCACAAAAACCAATAATTACTTTTCGTGGTACACCACTTCTTACCACTCTCCACCAAAATGGAATCTTTCGCTGAGGGCAATCTATCCACTAAATTGTAAATTCCGGTCCCCAGTTTTCATTCCCGTTGTGTATCGTACGTTGAACTCGAGAAGTGAACTGCAATCGCGAAAAAAATGGTCTCTTGGGTGGTTCTCTATCTACTTAAGCTGGTAGTTTGGTTCAAAAACAACCAATTTTCCACCACCGGCTCTGAATTTTCCGCCTCTAGTACACCTACTTGCACTCCATTTTATTTTGGAGCTCTGGTGGTGGAAGTAAGTAGACTCTGTCGAATCAAATCATGATGGCGTTCTTTTTTCATGCATTGGATTGTAAGGCCGAAATCAAGGAATGAAAGGGAAGTTTCCCGTATTTTTTTTGCTCACATGACATGGTAAGATAATGAAATAATGATGTCTTCTCGAATGAATTCCTGGAGGAAATATATAATCATATTAAGGAAAAACGCTCGCATTAGCAGTGCTCTCCTCATTCCTCCACTTCTCCATCAAATATTCAAACGGAGGCAATTCCATCTATCCATCCATCGTCCTCCTTGTCTTGGCCCTGGTCCTCATGTGCAGATATCTTGCTTTCATCACGAAATTAACTATGCATTAAAAAGTATAAAAGGGAGGACGACTACGATTCACGAACCAGTCGGACTCCNCTCCATCAAATATTCAAACGGAGGCAATTCCATCTATCCATCCATCGTCCTCCTTGTCTTGGCCCTGGTCCTCATGTGCAGATATCTTGCTTTCATCACGAAATTAACTATGCATTAAAAAGTATAAAAGGGAGGACGACTACGATTCACGAACCAGTCGGACTCCTCTCTGTTTTTTCTGGAGAAGATGATGATGGAAAAGACAAAAGCTGGTTTCGTTCCGTGGATGGATGGATGGATGTATCTGGTAAGTATTCAATTCAGCTTCCGCCTTTTCCCATTCAGGTAGTTTTTTTGCGTGCGTTGAGGAAGGTAGTCACACGACACTTATTCAATAAAAGTCTTTTCACTGTTTCATGCAATATGCATGCTAGTAATCGTAATGCAACCTGACGGGCGCTCCTCAAAAAAAGCGAACGGGAGGAGAAACTGAGCTGAGCAATGGGAAAAAATATTGAGATCGTTGAAAATGAATTCATTCGCTTTTCGTCCCCTCTCCTCCGCCTTTTCCATCAGATGGGAAAGTTGAATATGGAAACATCTTACTTGTTACTAACAAGTTGTTAGTAGTAGTACATACTACTTCACCATACATGCTTTTATCATCCTCGAGCGAGTAAAAATCTTCTTGTGTCTTTAACTGTCGTCCTCCTTTCTATATCGTTTCCTTCATCATCATCACCATCATCTTCAAGAACACATCACATTTTCCTATTATTTTGTTGCGTGATATATACGTAAGAAGTTCTAGTTCTTTTTCCTACCTTTCGCCGTCTAACATGATACTTGTACTTATTTTACTTACGAGCACACGACACGAGAAACGGCCGTGGAGGGCCAGGTACCTACTATTCTCATTCAGCGAAATCATAAATAGAATGAAATATCCACTTTAAATACATATACAATTTTCACCAGTCCCACTAGCTCCCACCATCTTCTTCATATTTTCTTTTTCTGATGAGAAAATTTTCTCCACTCGGCAAATTTTTTCGGTAGCAGAAGCACTTCACGTTCAAGTAGTGTAGGGAGCTTTTTTTCTTTCTCTAAGTTCTTCACGTTCGCCTCGTTTTCGCTTCTCATTTTCTTCATCCTGTCATTTCGTCTTTTTCAGCTCTGCCTTTCTCTATATTTAAGCTGCTCATGACGAGAATTTTCACATTGCTGCTCTGAGATGTGAGATGGGCGATGGAGTGACTTACGGATGGAGCATTTTTTTAAATAGGGATTTTTTTCTTGGAGACAATGTAAAGAAATATCTCCGCGTGTTTTTAAACGAGTGGGTATATCGTTACTGCGGACGGCTTAAGTGTCCTCATTCTCTCCTTCCCCACTTCCCTTTTCTCCCTCTTGAGGAGCTCTTTTTTTGCGAGGAGAAAGTTCAAAAGAGGGGAAAATACCACATAATTTTCTTCCTAAGGAGGAGGAATTCTTCCAACTTGCCCTTCTCAGTGGTGCCGTGGGCAATGTATATCAAAAATTGGAAGAAACACACACACACACTGACTTTATTGTGTACTCATAAATGTCGCGGGGAGAAGGAGAGCTTGTCCTTTGTTTTAAAAATCTTCCTAATGGCATTGCCAAGACCTGTCTGTGTGGCATCCTACAAAAGCCACTCAAAACAAGTGGAAGGAGTCATTGAAAAGTTGAAATGTCTTTTTAAAAGAGAGATGGATTCATTGTTCTCGCCTACTTCTCCTCCTCCTTCTCCAGCGGGTTTTTTTTTCGTATGGTCGATGAAGGAGAATTGTCAGGTTAAAATTCCTTTATCGCTTCAGCTTCACTACGACAGTATTCGCCTCTTCATCTTATGAAGCTGCTTCTTTTCTCCCATTGTGCGAAATTTAAAAGCGCAATTCTAATACTCATGTACGTAAGTACGTGAATGGAAGAAAGGAGAGGATTTATATACCATATAACTCAACGCGTGTCTATAAATAACACAAGGAAAATGATTTTTCGAAAATCGTGCTAAGTAATCGCGATCATTTTCAAGAGCCGGTCAACTACGGGGAAAATCATAAATGCTAGTTTGTGATGATGCAGAGTAAGTCAGTCAGTCAGCATTGAATATTTATAAATCTTTCTATAGGTATTTTTCCAGAGATACGATAGGATTTTATATTTCGAATTCGAACAATGCAATAGGTTATGAATGAACTACATAATGGGGCGAAATAGTAGGGACCCTTATCGGAAGCCAATAAGTTATATTCTATGGAGATTGATCCGAAACTCAAATGGATGCTCTCATCGTTCGTTCCAAGGATTTCCCCTTTTATTAGAGTTTTTGCCATGATTGCATTACTTATACATTTATTATTCGCATCTCGTAATCAGAATGACTCAGCGAAATGCTCATATCGAGAGAGTCTTGAAGAGGCAGGTCGCAGAACAATAGAAGCTATTGAGACACACATTCACATGTTTTATTTCCGCGAGGAGTACTGGGAGGATGTGAGTGAAAAGGAAGATCATGAAACGAGATCATATAATAAAGAAAATGAGGATATGGCTCGGAGGAAATGCTGATTGTAGCCCACTTCTTATTGTTACTATTGTTGAGGAAGAAGTAGGGACACACACTAGTACTATTGCACTTATGGATGGGCTGATGATGCTCAGCAGAAAATTTTCTAGTGGAGGAGAAAAGAGAAATATGAAACTTGCTGTGCTGCTTCTGCTGTTGCGGATTTAATGTGGCTCTCTTCTCATCATTCTTTCCCTGTACTTACACTTCTCGGGAGCGAAAGCGAGAAAAAGAGGTATTTGGAAAGGGAGTAGCTCACAAATAACAACAAAAATATTACAGTGTATTCTTTACATCTCTATCCATCTATCTATCTCTTCTTTCTCCTTCTATTTCGGATGGAAATGGAACATAATATGGAGGATCATCTCGGGATGCCTGCTCGCTTTAATTTGTGATTTTCTGGGAAAGAAAAAAAGCCATGGACTAGGGAAGGGAATGGCTGTCGAGTCATTCTTTTTTTCTTCTTCCCTTTCTCTTTCTTGGGAAGGAAAAGTACTAGGTTCGCTCACAAGATAATGGTAATGAAAGCCTACACGTTCAACACGAGAGAAAAAAACGAGCGACTGACAAGACGGGAGGCATATGTGAAGTCAGTTGGAGTCGTCGTTGCTTAACTTATTACTATGCTGATGCTGTTGGGCCTTTTGCAGTCTTATTTTTAGTACGAGAGGAGATAGATGAAGGACCATATAAGTACTGTTGAATAGGTTTGGTTTGGCTGGATGGGTGGTTGCTTGGTCGGGCATTGACAAAGGGGAAATAAACTAACTAGCAGACAATGATAGATATTATGAAGATACGCTGCGAAAGTGATACTCACTACTTCACCATCTCCGCGGCGAGGAGCTGGGGAGAGGAGGGAGGGAGGGAAGAATGTAAAATGGACAATATCCCTACCCAAGTGCTAGTACTTCTCTTTTCACTCACTCCATTTTATTTCCAATCCCTCATCATTAGTCACCATTAGTCAGGGGCTTCCCATCTCGCCGTTTTTCTGGAAGATTAATGCAGGCACAAAAAATAGGAAAAAATGGGTCCGATGTGTATGTAGCGTAAACACGGAAAAGGATTCCCGCTCGCCCGTCTATAATTTTAAGCTTGATCCATCCATCCCTTGCCTTTTTTCAGATGGAGAGAGCTTGGGAGCGTCGCAGAAAAAAATGATGGTGTGTGGTGGCGTGGTGTGGTCTCCGCTATCCCTAAGTTGAGGCTAAGCTCCATCTGTAAAGATTCAAAAGAGGACGAACGCAAACATATTTTCGTTTTTTGGCAATGTCTTCAATAGAAGAGAAAAAAAATCTTGCCGCAAAATCCCAATCAAGGAAGCGGGAGACCGTATAAATGCGCGACGAATCCGTGAATGAGACAGACTCCTTATGTAAGTTGCATGCGAAAAGGGAAATGTCGAAATGGAGGAAGAAGTGGGAGATGCAATGCTAGAACTGGTTAGAAATTAAAGCAATGCTCTTTAATATTGGAAATAAGTATAGTATAGTGCTTTCCAAATTAAAGATTGATTAGAACTGGGAGTAAACAGCTCTGTCATGCATTTTGGAGGGTGGCACTTTCCCATGAAAATTTTAGACTCGAGCTTGATGACATGGAGGTGATTTAGAGCTGGTGGTTGTAGTGGTGGTGGTGAGTCCTAAGTGGCTGGGTAGGCAGGCAGACATTGACTGACTAGACTTAAGGGAAGGTGATGCCAAGATAAGGATCTCACAATTCTCTCTTGAGCTAAACACAACCTATAAATGTAGACATGAGTATAAAGAGTCGTTTCTCCCACACGGTTTTCCCGGTCTTCGAAAAAAATCCTGGGATTTTTTCCCAGTGCCAAATGATGTAAAGCAAAATGACAAACAATTGATTCGAGGACGAGACGTCCCACAATAAAAAACAGAATGTAATCCGCTCTGAACTTGTCAAATGGGCGGTTGGGGAACGTAATATCTTGAATCTTGAAGGATTCTACAGATCTATCTATTCTCCGGCGAAGGAGACGAATGGATNTTGAAGGATTCTACAGATCTATCCATTCTCCGGCGAAGGAGACGAATGGATAGATGGATAGTTTGTATTCATGCTCCCCGCCATAATTTCACTACATCCACTTCGGCTACAGCAATTTTCCCCGGTTTGAATAGGAATGAAATAGGGGAAAACAACGTCAGCCCAAGAAAAGCTTTATGATCTGCCAGATGGTAAGAGATAGGTGGGGAAGATAAGAAAGAAACAACGGTGGCTGTAATTTCCCATCATGATTTCTCTAATGTTCGTTCAGTAGTGGTCGTGTGTGAGTGAATGAGTGGAGTGGAGTGGCAAAGGAGGGGAGCAAAAATGAGGGAGGGTGAGGGCAAAAGAGGGTTGTGCGTTTACTCACTCCTACTGTCACATTTTTTCGAGACATGAAAAGTTGATCTGTAAAACGAACCACGTCCACTTGAATTCGATGGGGCAGGCCAGGCCGGAGCAGGTAGACCGTGTAAAAATTGATAAGTAAGTAACTTTTTCTCCTCGGAAAAGGGAAGGAAATTGCTGGTCGAGTAGAGGAGGAGAATTGAACTTTTTTCTGTAATGAACTTTGTTCCACCAGAAATAGAAAATGGTTCGCTCGGTTACAGACTTCCATATGCTCGCTTGTGGTTGAAATCGAATCGAATGCATGCGTAGCGTGTGCAGTGGAGAACCCATCCAGTAGAATTGTATTGTATTTTATTGGTAACTAAAGAAGAAAGAGAGCACACTTCCTTTGTTTTTTATTTAGACCACAGAAGCCCACTGCAGTTTTTGCATGAGTGAGCACGAATTCCCATTTTAGAGAAAATTGCTGTGGGAAAAATGCTGGAAAAATGAATTAATGTATGATACTTACATATGTACCTAAGTATCCACATCCAGACCATAGCAAAGTTTGTACTTCAGCTTAGAGACTTTACTAGTACTTGTGTACTTGATTTTTTTTAGAATGGAAGAGAGCACAATTGCCACTACGAATTATAATCATGAAACGTTTCACCTCACCTCACATGCTTCGGTGATCGATCAGTTATTATATTTATTTATAGTACTTTGTTGTGTTTACCCTCCATTAAATATTTGCCTTTTGGATGAGTAGAATTCGCACACTGCTCGCCACCGTGGTAGCATGTAGGTAGGTGAGTATGAATTTCGCATAATGATGCTAACAAGCTCCAATCCAATATGTAAACAGCCACCAAGGCCGCGAATGGAGATGCTCATCATTCTACTTCCAGTTTTTTTTTCCAGAGGTAAAGTGCTTGTTGTTGACACAAAGTCTACAAATAGGGACCTTTCTGTTGCTCTGATCTTAATTTATTTGCGCTGTCACTGAAAAACTTTGCAATATTCTATTAGTGAATGATGCGATTTGCTCCTATATTAAATTAACCCACGAGTGGCCCAACTCCGGATAGCAACTCACAACTCACCTTAATCAATTGAAACACATGTCAGGATTAAATTAAGTACTATATTTAATACTTTCAATATTAGTCAGTCTGTCCATAGTGAGTTGGAATCGGATCAAATCTTCTAGATTTTATAGCTTTGAGGAATAAAATATGTAATAAAAGTTCCTGCAGTTTTTTATTGTATTATGGTAATCCGGACAGAAATCGTATATAAAATTCATGGAATCGCTGTTTTGCGTTGTTTTCTCCAGTTCGAGATTTTTATTGCGGTTGCTTACAATTGATAAAAAAACTTCCTCGTTTGTATTTTTCCGCTTTGCTCATTACCAATTCAAAATTGTTGGTGAAGTTAGTTTCAGAATTGAAAATCATTCGGCATAGCCTAGCACATCAGAAAGGAAGGTGAATCTCATTTCGGGCGCATGGAAGCGTGCTCCTTCCTTTTACCAAACTTTGCGTACATTTTTGGATACTTACTTACTGTTTCGATTGTTGACAATGTAATGGGCTCGTGTTGTTGTTTTGGTTGTTGTGTTGTGTCTCGCCTAATGTATTTTTACAGGATCCATATCCGCAGAAAATTATTCTTTGTGTTAGGATTTAATGTTTTGTTGCGCGCAATAAAACACTGGACACCGGAGAAATCTACCAGAATTCTTCTTTTTTTCATCCGGGGAAGGTAAAAATGTAAAAAATGAAAGCAATCCCGGCAAAAGTGGCAGTCGCACTCCACATCGTCCTGGTCGTCGTTTTGTGCGAGAGAGTGAGACTCGACTCGATGAATGTGGTGAAATGTCTGGTTTTATTACTGAAACAGAAGCGCAGGAATGGGAATCCCATTTTTTCCTCCTCTTTCCAGTATCGATATGTAGACAGGTCTAAGGTACTTATGTAAGTGTGGCCACGTTTAGACGGGGTAATGGCCGATGATAATGCATTTTTTACAATGAAAAAAAAAACCTACCTACCCACTTACAAAGTATCCTCTTTGTACCCAAATCCTGGAGAGGGAGACCAAATGGTTGATGCTGATGATAATTTTTCCAGGAATGAAAACCCACCTATTCGAATCTGAGACGGGGACGGGAATAAATAGTTTAATGCGATAGTTTTTTGTTGCCGGTTTTTGTGTTATATTCCGCGTACCACACACCACTTATTCCCTGGTCTCCGGTAATCAATCGTGGGACTGGCGAGTGAGTCTAGATTTTTTATACATGTATTCGTTTTTTTTGAATTGTTCAAATACCACACACCACTTATTCCCTGGTCTCCGGTAATCAATCGTGGGACTGGCGAGTGAGTCTAGATTTTTTATACATGTATTCGTTTTTTTTGAATTGTTCGAAATAAAAAAGATGGGGTTTCACTTCACGAGCGTTTTTATGCATGCGGACGGAAAATAAATATTATCTTTGCGAAGCCACCACCATTCATCTATCCACACCTTGTAAGTTTTGTAAGGAGGTACACAACACAATACACACATTTTAGCGGTAGACAGCGATGTAAAAAAATTATCTATTTTTAGGTATCGAGCAAACACTAGAATGTGAGAAGCAAAAATCTCAGCGGAAAAGTCAGTCAGACAAGCGCGGAGTAAATAACAACTTTTGCTGCGCTGCATTTTCTCTCTTCCTGTTGGAGTAGTGGGTACCTTCCTTCCTCCTCTGAGAGGCTATCATGTAGTAGTAGTAGTTAGTACATTTTCTCTCCTCAACTCAAAATGGAATTGTAGGGGAGAATCGAATTGGAAATAGTTTAAGTTGCTGTATTTTGCACCTTCTCCTCCGTTGTTTCCGTGACCGAGCGAGCAGGAGATGGTTGGAATGAGGTTTGTGTGCGCAAGCAAATGCTAGTACTGGTACCTATGCTTTCCCCAACGATAGGTCCCTTTACAGACTAATAGTAATAATAATGGAAAAAGGAATACTCAAGAATATACAATGTAGCGAAAGCCTCGATCTTGACTGGCGGTGTGAATGAAATTGGTTTGTGCGGATTTTTTTTTCTGTTGCGAAAACTGAATAAACTTTCGTGTGCTATTTTGTCGTTGAGAATATAAAATGAAGGAAAAATGGAGTATGAGAAAGTGAGGTGTTTTTTTTGTGCCGACGCATGCATGTCTCCACCCGCTCACTTACCTGAACGAACATCGTAGACCAAGGACCCTTAAAATGAATCGAAAGTTCGGGATGGAGAGATATCAATCCCTACTTGGATTTTCCTCCCGGAATATTATGTAAAGTAGGAGGTGTTCGGTCGGCTCGCCAACAGTCACAGTCATGATACGTACCACAGTTCCAGTACTCACTCCGTCCACTTCACTTCAGAGCCGTGTAACGGAGCCGAGAAAGTACTCTTCTTGTAGTTGTCGTATGTTTATTGCAAGGAGCGATCGAGGTGGGGAGGAATATGAAATTAGAACGAGTTTAGCGATGAAAGCAATAAGGATTCACTTCGATAGGGATATGGATTCATCGCTTTGTTAGTAGGAGGAGGAGAAGATGAGAAACATAAATACTCGACAAATCGATCAACCCCCTTCTCCTTCTCTTTTGGTTTCTTGAATACTTATTTTTTCGATTCCGCCGTGAGAATGTATTTTTCATGGAGGATGACAAAAGATTTTTTTGAAGCTGTGTGTGAGAAAAGAAGGCAGAGTCCTTGAGCGAATATGCATGTTCTTCCGCCTTATAAATAATAATGAGGAGGGAGAGCGAGGCATGTCTCCAGGAATGCAATAATATGGTATAAAACCTTTTACATTTTGTATAGTGCATATAAATACTTACTTAGATTGTTCCCAAAGACGTCGGTCAAAATTGGTTTTATTTCTCTATTTCCCCATTCTTCTTCTCCTTTCTCGGTTTTTACGAATTCAGGTTACCATGCACACGTCACGACACGACGGTTGAGAAGTAGTTGGGTTTGGGTGGAAAATGCCATGGTGAAAAAAAAGATGCAGAAAAGGCAGGAGATGGATGATCCATCAAGTTCAAAAGAAATATCTGGGTGGAAAAACACCCCCACATTTTGAATCAACGCTGGACAGGATTTCCCTTTAAAAAAGGAATTGAGGATCAATCGGTAATACATTTTCAAGGACCCAAGATTACTTTTACTGCTTATTGACTGAAAGTTAAGTTAAGTAATCGGAGTAAAATAATACTGTGGCAGCAGGCAGTGATTTTCCCCCTTTTAATGATAACTCTTTCTGAACCTATCAGTTCCCTGGTAGATAAACAAACTGTGATTCCTGAAAAGTTGAGAAAAAAGAAGATTGAAATCTCTTTTTTGTTTACTGTAAAGCTTTAAGAAAATGTCTTGCTTGGTATCTGGCTCTCAGCCCCCCAAACTCCAATTTCTTACTTGAAGCGCAAAAATGTAAACAGGCTCGCTCGCTCGGCTCTATCGCGATCGGCCAGTTTGTAAGATGTCGTTTCATGAGACAGGGTTATCCGTATCCGTATCCTGTTGTCGTCGTAGTAGTGGTCGTTCGCTACCATTGGCATTACGATCGGTCTAGTGGAATGGACAAAAGTATTATTATTGCTCACTCACTCCCGGCCTGGGAGGCAGGAGGACAGGCATGGACTTTTTTATTTTCCTGTGTCATATTATTTGTTTTTCGTGCATTAAATCCATTTTAAGGCTTGCTCGCAGGCAGGATTTTCATGGATGGAATGATGTCTGCGGTGATGTTCCCGGGCGTGGAGCGAGAACAAACAAATAGAATTTTTTAAAGCTATACTACGAATCCTGAGTCCTCTCTTTCCTTTCCATTTTCTGCTGTCCATGATAGTAAAAGTAATAGTTGTTCATATCCGGTTCATAGGAAGTCGTGTACATATGTAGGGACTCTTCTTAAAAATCCATTTGGAAAGTGTATGCAGTAAGTAAGTGTGTGAGCTCTCTAAGGGTTTCTGGTTTTTGCGGCCATTCAAATAGCCATATCGTCTTTCCATTCCATACATATTTCACTACACCTTTGGTTTGATTCCGTGATAGGAAAATCGGAGTCGCAACTCCACACCACCTTTTCCCACTGTTTACTGTTCGTGCTCGCGGTATTGCTTCATTTTCAATGGCTTTTATCCTCATTCTCGCAACTCATTTCCTCCGAAATCTTCTTCCCTCTCTGGTATTGATATTCCTTTCGCTGCGCCGATGGTGGCGGCTGTGGGGATGGTGGCGACGACGACGAGGACAAGTAACGTCGTGTTCCATAAAAAATACTTATTGATGGGGAAGATCGCTCGCCAGCTTGTGTTTCATGTTGTCTATTATGAGGTGAATACGAAGCTGTCGCTTTTATTGACCATTCGTTAATATAAGCTCCACATGACCTTAGCTTTTTTAGTTTCCCATCCGCATTTTTCCCTTTTTAGGGCTGGATCATGAGATCACTCATCTAATTTTATCGACATTTTCTGCTTCATCTTGCCAGTAATTTTGTTGAACGTCATCGTGCGCACGAATTATTTATTATAGTTTGACTCTCGCTTTCTTAAAGATGCTTCTCTTGGAATCTATCCATTATTGTTTGATTCCAGATGCAACTGAATATTCCATTTCAAAGCAGTTCAGTGGACTGAAAAGAAAAAGTCATGGACATAAAGTCCTTTGTTTCATAATAATTCGCATTTTTATGCATTCTCAGAAAAATTGTTGCCAAGACCTTTCACATATATTTAAAACTCTTCTGGAGCCTCGAGTTATTGCAAGGAATCTACATCCACCCATCCTGGAAAAAGTTGCGTGGTTCTCGTGGAAGAATTCAAAATGAAAATATAATACTATACAGCAAAAACCTGTTACTCCTTCTTTTCTTGGAAGGCTTCTATTTATTTTTAGACTTCTGTCTCGTTTCTTCCCATCTGAGAGGGAGTTTTCTATAAAACTAACTTGGCAAGCCGTTCTTCAGCCCCCAGTTTTTGAGGGGACATTTCAATGCTAAATTTTTCCACGAGGAAAGCATCCATGTGACTGATGACTCCAAACTACTTTGGTGGTTGTTCTAGAAGCAGAAGCAGGTAATAGAGTGGAGGACTAATGTTGCACCGCTGGTAATATCCCTTCAGCCAAATGCAGACTTTTTTCGGAGACAAATTTGGAGATCACATTACTTCGACAAGTACACAACTTTTTTCTCTTACAAAAGACTTACGGAATACTTTCTAATGGTCGTGCACACCATTACATGGATAAAATTTATGTGATTTGAAGAAACTATTTTTT
>JAHZNH010000401.1:0-10609 GCA_027744355.1 Tyrannoseira gladiata
AACTTCTCTAGCCGGGGGACAAAGTTTTCTCCGAAAGACGTCATCATCATCATCGAAGCCAGAGAAAATGGAGAAGTCGAGAGAATAAAAACCTTTTTCCTTCCATGGTTGGCTCAGCTTGACTTGACTCGACTTTGACTTGGTTGGTTCCTTTCCCATAGCTAAATATCTATGAGATGCGGATGACCATCAAAAATAAAGTGAAGGGTAAGTATAACTGGGGGAAGGGAAAGTCACAAAGTGCTTGAATACAACATTTCCCGTCTTCCAGTCAACTTTTTGATTCATGGCCACGCATCTTTTCTCTTAAAGTGATGGGCTGGCTCTGATTACAAATGAGAAGGAGGTGGGCCACACCAAGATCATCCACCCATGAACGGGCCTGTCGGAATAAACATCGAATCAGGTTGAAAGTGCTCCAGTTTTTTCTCTCTCCAGAAAAAAAGGATCTCAATTTAGTGAAAAACAAGTTCTTTCTGGGATCCTTAGTAAATTCTACGGATATTTTCTGCAACAACGGAAAATTATATGAAGGTAAAGGGTTTTTATCCAAATGAAAGCACTTTTTCCGCCCATGAGGAAATAAAAATTGTGGAGGGTTTCTCCTCTCTCTCTCTCTGAGATAGATATGTAGTAGTGGAAGCACGCATTTAAGAGGCTTAATCGAATCGATAAAACGGACGAACGAACGCACCAAGATGAAAAATTGGAGGGAAAAAATGAAAAAGCACTCCATATAGCTGCCGGCAATAAAGTTCATGGAGTTGTTGTTTTGTGAAAGAAGAAAACGAAGTGATCTCATGAAGCGTAAAAATATTTTCTTCTGGAGAAAACACATACTCCAGTTGAGAGCATGAAGAAAGGTAAGTGATCGAACCACTACTACTACTACCACTACAACTATACATACTTCTTAACCACTCTTTACATTTTTATCTTCATCAAAACAGGTTGGTTTACTTCTTGAAAAAAGGAAGTAGAGGGAAAAAACTTTATCCTTGTGTTCTTTTTTCGTCTCTTTTGGTTCACCTCCTTCTTCCAAGGAAATTGAAAGGATGGCGAATGGAGGCTGGTCTTATGGTGTGGTCTGGCTTGACTTTCCCCTTAAAACCAAACGCATTAAATTTTATCCACTCCGTTTTCACTTTATTTATTGCATCCTACCGGCCGTTTTGAAGGGTGTGTATTGTACTTTGTACTATTGTGCATTGAATTCCTTAGATTTCCTTTCCACCCAAAACAGAAACTTTTTCTTGGGTTGTTTTTCCTCTGTTGGGTTTGTCTTAAGCCGGAGATTATTATTACCTGGAACTCTCAAAACTTTTCCTCTTTGTTGAGGAGTAATAGAAATAGAGAAGACCACCCTTGTTTATGTTGCTTTCGCTGCCCAAGGCGAACTTTATCACGGAAAGAAGAAACGGCCACAATCTTATTGGTCGCATGTCAATTTGTAGTAATTCACCTTTCGCCATTAAATAATTGTTGTACTTCATAATTAGTGATTACTTGTTTAAACTGGTTACTATCTTGATCCGAATGAGTTAAGTGACATTATATGCACGGACAAATATACAAGTACATTATCATCCACGATGTGTGAAGTACGCAAATCGGCGTCAGTAATTTGCTAACGTGCAAGCATGTGCTTGAGTTACAGAAAAGAAAGCCAGTGTTAGAATTTTAAACATCCCATTTGCTTCATCTCTAAAGATTTACTTGGTCTATTTCCATTAACAAGATGCATGCCCCTTTGGCAATTCCGAACGTAAAACGTCGATAAAAATGAAAAATGCAAGTGCTCCCACGTAACAAGCTGAAATGAAGGAATCTCGGCTCAGTCAGTTTGCAAACGGAAGGTCGAATTTCCGCATTTACTGGAAAGAATGAAAATCAGAAAAGAGTCTAGTGCTTCAGGTACCCGGTGATAATATCACAGAGTTGCACGTAATCACTGCAGCATGTCAATCTATGTCAGAATTTAATGATACTTTTACATCTGCTAAGTACTTTTCTGTCCCCTAGTCCTCTATAGTAGTAAATGCAAGGATTTCATAAAAGTGCACACTTTTTCCACAATGCATGCGACAAAAAAATTAGGCCCTTTCACTATTCCAAATATGCTATTTCTGCTGATGGGTCAAAGCCTGCTCATAAGCTACGCAAATACACTTTTTGATATCAGGGGAAATTGTCAAAAGGCAAAATTAGAAAAACTTCCATTGAGCAAAAGTGCAAACCAAAAAATATTGTGTGGAAGAAAAATTGCTAGTGATTCTGAACTGGAGAATTTTCCATCAGTATTATTATTTCGCTTCTCTCCCACACCACCATCTCCAACGTGGATCTGCATAGTAGTGCTGGTACTACTACTCTACTTTATTGCAAACTGTGAACTTTACAATGCAATCACCATTTTTCTTTGCCACACACATGTTTAGAAATATTTCACCGAACCCGAGCCCTTGCTTGGATGATTATGATGGTGATGAGGGTAGACAACGATGGACGACCTTATGGCCCATACCAAAAAAATATGATGGCATGGTTAGTAAAGCTGCAAATATGTATGCCTGACGATGAGTGTAAAGCCAACGCCATATTTCCCCCACAAGAGCTTATTTAGGTACCTAACTCCCAGTCCCAGCGAAAGTGGATCATTGCACTTTTCCTCGTCGTCGCCGAAAGTCATATGTTGACTTGAGCTGGACAATCATATTATGAAAATTGTAGATCCCCCGAAAAAAAAAGATTTAACTGTGGAAGCGAGTGACTGAGGGAGTAACAACACATTGGACATTAGGTACGAGCACAGAGGCTTGCAAAAAAATATATGGGATGAAAATCCGTCAGAGTCAAGTCAATTTCTCTCTTTCATAACTCTCTCGAAAACTTTTCACCATGCCCATATATTACTTTTTGCATTGAGAGAGGGAGAAAAAAACTCGAAAATTTTTTTGCTGGTTGAGAAATCCTCGCAAAAATTTATTTGGAGTGGCGGAGTGCTCTTTTCGCTGCTCGTAAACCTATTATGTGCCCGCCAAGCCAAGCTAGAGCTGCAACAGATTCATTTTTCGACACAAAAAAGATGATTGCATGATAACTTATAGGTCATGAAATGTATAGGGGGAAATGTATGGACGAGGGAGGAAAGCAGATATTGTTGGGGAAAAAAGATGCCCTCATCATTTTCCCCATAGTTATTTGCTGGTATCGGTACGAAACTTCCAATTTTCCCCCGCCATGTAGCATCCACGAGTGGAGTCAAGAAGCCATGAGGAGAACAGAGAAAATCAAGAGAATATGACCTCTGCTCTTGTGCGTACTTTTGATGAGCTGAAACATGCATCATGCTTTAGTATGTCACACTGACGTAGGCGTTCCTAACGAGCTTGTGATGTTGTAATGCGCAGTAAAGAATGAAAAAAAAACCTGGAAAAAAATTTGTTCCCCTGCATGAGATGAGGCGATGTGGTGGTTGGTAGAGGACCCTCAATATGATGTGGTGTAATGAACATGTACGAACATAAAATTCCAGCCGTGTTCTACATTAGTTGCGAAAACATCTAAACAAGGAAAAATGGCGAAATGAAGGATGTTCTTTTTTGGCGTGGAGAGACCCCAACCAGCGATAATTCCTGCAATTTTTAAGGGAGAGTCAGAACGACAGCCCTCTGGAAGGGGAAGGGAGGATGATGATACCACGGATAAAACCACCTGGAAAAAAATTTGTTCCCCTTCATGAGATGAGGCGATGTGGTGGTTGGTAGAGGACCCTCAATATGGTGTGGTGTAATGAACATGTACGAACATAAAATTCTAGCCGTGTTCTACATTAGTTGCGAAAACATCTAAACAAGGAAAAATGGCGAAATGAAGGATGTTCTTTTTTGGCGTGGAGCGAATTGAAGGTACCGTACCGACCGACCCCAACCAGCGATAATTCCTGCAATTTTTAAGGGAGAGTCAGAACGACAGCCCTCTGGAAGGGGAAGGGAGGATGATGATACCACGGATAAAACCACCACGGCGGATGTTGTGACATCATGCAGAAAAATGGCTGAGGGGGTTTGGAGACGTAGCCATTTCTCAATAGGAGATGTCCTCGAACTCGGAAGCTCACAGAGGCCATCAAAAATTTAGTGTCTAGTGGATGGAGGTACCCTTAGAAAAAAATAGATATCTACTTACAAGACACTCTGATTGCAAGAAGGATGCTTCTTCCTTTAAGAGTAAGAGTGAGTGAGTGAGTAAGAATCCAAATCCAAGGGACTATGGTGGCATGGTATGGCTGTGGTTCTGTCCTAATAATAGCGCTGTGGACAGATTTTCTGTCGATTTTTGTACCCCGCACCAACAAAAGAATGAGAAAGGAAGCGCTGCTGGGAATAAGGGATAACGAAGGAAGGAAATGCTATTTTCCCACGTACTCTCCCAAAAAAAATGAAGCGAGTTTTATCCCACTGCTTACATTGATAAATTTATGGGTTCGTAATATTGAGCTGCGTAGTGGAGAAGAAAAAATATCTTCGTCCCAAAGTACTTCTAGTACTCCCACGCCCTCATCCATCCGCAAAATTTGCGGTGGAACAAAAAAAACGCGTGTGTACTCGGTAAATTGAGGCTGATAGTACAAGACAAGTTCTGTCCTAATAATAGCGCTGTGGACAGATTTTCTGTCGATTTTTGTACCCCGCACCAACAAAAGAATGAGAAAGGAAGCGCTGTTGGGAATAAGGGATAACGAAGGAAGGAAATGCTATTTTCCCACGTACTCTCCCGAAAAAAATGAAGCGAGTTTTATCCGAGTGCTTACATTGATAAATTTATGGGTTCGTAATATTGAGCTGCGTAGTGGAGAAGAGAAAATACCTTCGTCCCAAAGTACTTCTAGTACTCCCACGCCCTCATCCATCCGCAAAATTTGCGGTGGAACAAAAAAAACGCGTGTGTACTCGGTAAATTGAGGCTGATAGTACAAGACATTGAATCATAAGAATTCAGGGATACAAGCATCCGTACAAAGCATTAAAGGTGAATTAATTTGAAATTGGCATTGGCTTGGCACTCGCTCTCTGGAACTATTTATACATGAATGGATGTGAAGACAAGTTGGATGCATATTAAATAACGGAAGACGTGCTCGTGCTCGTAAATCGTGGAGAGAAGTATAATTGACACTCAGACAAAAAGGAATCTAGTACTTAGAAGTGATAGGGCATCCAGTGCATTCCGCATTCCTCACTTCCATTTTATTTCTGTGTTTACACGCTTCACTTGCCAAGTGAACGACTGGACTGACTGGAGGAATGAATGAATGAATGAAAATGCGGAAATATTAAATAACGGAAGCGTGCTCGTGCTCGTAAATCGTAGAGAAGTAATTGACACTCAGACAAAAAGGAATCCAGTACTTGGAAGTGATAGGGCATCCAGTGCATTCCGCATTCCTCACTTCCATTTTATTTCTGTGTTTACACGCTTCACTTGCCAAGTGAACGACTGGACTGACTGGAAGAATGAATGAATGAATGGAAATGCGGAAATCGGTGGTAGCGGTAGTGGTGATGGTGCTTCTCCTAGACAGCGTTATGGTCACGTCACTGCGTGAAATGTGAAACGTTTTGTTGCGTTTTAGTTTTAGTAGTGTTGAAATCTCCCGAGAAAATGCACAAGAAAGAGAGAGAGATAGTGTTTCGCCGCTTCTGTGGTTGAGTTTGGTTTGGTTTCGCTCCTGGTTAAGTAAGACGTTATGGTCTTGAATAAAAGAAAGTAACTGACTTAGCAAATCTTGGACAGGAACGTTTCATGAATCTTTATTCCCTGCTTTCCCTTTTGTTCTTTCGTTGAAGAGAAAATGGATCCCACAGAGAAGCAAGTTTGATTTCTGGCGCGGGCTTAAAGGATAAAAAATGCCAATATTCCTCCCGATCCTTACATCCATTTTTAGGCACGTGTCATTCCAGAAGGGAAATTGACGGAATGCTTTCTCGACTCTGGGAGGATAAAAGGGGAAAGTGATTTTGAAAATAAATGAACAAAGGGAAATTGCTGTAAGGATCTTGTTCCCCAATCGGACGATGGGATGTGGTGTGATTTGATGTGTGCAGCCGATGACTGGGCTTTGGCTCAAGAAAAAAAAGTTTTGGAAGGGATAATGGATATTTTTTTTATCGATCTTCATCTGTCTTTAGCTTTCATCTTCGTTTGAAAATAACTTGGATTTCCAGTGTCAAATAAATTGAGTGTTTACTTTCGTTATCCATTTATGATGATGTTTTCAGCGGTGAAGAGGCTGTGTAATGCAGGACTTTATTTTTTCAAAACTTTGTTTCAATACCTGCCAGATTTTTCAACCTGAAGAGGTCAGTACACTGCCTAATTCCTCACTTCGGAGTAAGTTGAGTGAGTGAGACGAGGAAAGTCCAGGGCGTCCGAAAAAGTTATTCTGACGTGTTCAAGAAGTTCCTCTAAAACTTCCTAACGAGGGCCATTTAATTTGCTGTCGTAATAATTCCCACTTCCTTCATTCGCCCTGTCTCATGAGTCCAGAGAACACTATGAGAGCTGCACAGAAGTCACTAAAACGGTGCAAAACTAGAATGATGATGACAATGACGGTTGGAATGAATGCTTGGAATCGTGATCCCCATCACATCTTTTACAAGTGCAGGTCTAATGAACCCGTAAAATATTTTTAAAGGGCCATGAACCCATCATCAAATTGTTCTAGCTCTTCCTGTCCAACAACCAAACTCTCTGATGCTATCTCCCGCTAAGTATGTTCTGTGTTTTACAATTTTGGCATTTGTTGGTCCCTCATGAATTTCTTTGGAGACATGGACATGGACACCAGCAAGAAAGGAATGGTCAGTTGGAGTTGGAGTCAGTCTTACCCATTCTTGTCGCCCCATTACCAAGTTTTACTGCTCAATACAGTTCCAAAAATTGGATTTTTAACTGAAGGAAGAAGTCGAGCAGTCGATAGCAGATGGAGGTGAAACGCAATAAGGTGAAGAAAACCACCTTGGGAATTCCCCATCGGAGATCCAAGAAACTGCCAAAAACATATTACACAACGCTCCTTGTGAGTCGAGTCCAGGCAATGGGGCACAAGAAAGTTTACACCAAAATTACATATTTGTCGCAGATGCGAAATCCAAACTTTGAAAGAAACTGTGGTCGTTGCGTAATGTGCAAATATTCGTGCGTATGGAGAATAGTCCCTTCAGATTTTCAATGTCGCTCGCAATTTTTCAGACTTTGAATTCCCTTTCGTTGTCAAACCACGAAAAAATCTATGCACTATTTTTTCCAACCAAAACAGCGTAAATAAGGCTCAAAGCCTAAAATATTCTCATGGAAGGAAACGCTGCCTTTAATAAAAAGTGGAACTCAGCATTTCCTACGGTTTCATAACAGGGAAAGTAAAACGCATTGGGACAGGGATGTGGGAAACAGAGGAGCAAAGCTCATTATTTAAATAATTCCCTGGAAAAGCACAGTTGTTACTGAAAACCCACACTGGCTCATATAAAACTCTTTCGTTTCTCCAGCATTCAAATCGTTTATCGATAAGGGAGTCCATGCCACGACATATTATTACTGAAGCTTATAATATTTTACATTTTCGAATGCACCTAATGTTTAGGTCCATAATAGTACATATCATACACAAAGCAATCAATGCAATAAAACCATATCTATTCTTTTAACACCACCTTCCAATATTTTCCTCCCAGAGCAGTCCACTCCGGTCCCACATTTTCTCCAACGTGTTGAGTTCAAGGTTACGTATGTATTTTTTCTGGAAAACAAGTGGACATAATTAGATCCTCGCGTAATGGTTTTGTGGCCTGGTCTGGTCGTGCCACTGTGATTTTTTTTCGTCCCATCATCAAGAATCTCAGCAAAGACTAGAGATCGTTACTACTACTCTTCCCATTATTGAGGTCGCCTCATCTCATTTCTACACAGTCCCTGTAATAATGGAAAATGAGCTTCATTTCGACTCATGCTCAACTGCCTCTGTCCCAACTTAAACTTTACGTTTTGGGTTTTATACCTCCTTAGGTAAAAAAATGTGTCCCTTAAAAAGCAAGGTATAAAATTGGATGCAGAGATTATTCTACCTACCAACCAACTNGTTTTGGGTTTTATACCTCCTTAGGTAAAAAAATGTGTCCCTTAAAAAGCAAGGTATAAAATTGGATGCAGAGATTATTCTACCTACCAACCAACTAGCTCTACCCCTATCCGATTTCAAGCGCATTGTTATGTCCACCTCAAATAAAAAAAGAAATGATAGCCCCCTTTTCAAGAAAAAATAGGGGGGATGTGATGCGTGAATGTGGTTGCATTCCTCTCTCGCTCTTCATTTCTTTACGAGTTAATCCAATCCACTGCGTGAGATCACAAAACCAACCGGATTTCTCTCATTTTATCCAATTTCCTCCACAGCCCCTATTTTTTCCACTGGTAATAATGGTGGGCTGGTCTACTACATATTTGATGCTGGTTTTCCTATTCCTCCGCTATAATTGACCCCACACGACTCAGCTCACGCATATAATCAAATAAAATTTGTGAGAGATCAACAAATAAAGGGATGAACAGTGCAGGACGAAACACACCCAGTGTTTGTCTTTCCAAGCAGTTTTTATCCTTCCCAAACCACAAACATCATTACTAATACGACAGCCACTCATATACCTATTTAATTCCCTCTCTCGTTAAAAAAGGGGACTTTAGAAATACTATAGAGTACGAATTTTACTATTTCCAACTTTTGCAGATTAAGACATACCATAACTTTCATGCTTCACTAAAGTAAATCTTTGGCCCCTCATAAAAGTTCATTTTGCATTTTGATCATATTAAAACAATCCCACTTAATTCCCCCTCACATGTTCATGAATGTGTTTTCTGGCTGCGAAGAGGGGAAGTTGTTTACTCATTAAATTCAATTCAAGCCCCCTATTTCCTGACCTTTCCCTTCCATTTCCTCCCTTCCTCATCCAGTAATTTATGATCGAGTCCCATCCCAACCAAACCAAAGCAATTTCCCTTTACTCAAATGCACTCCTGATACTAATGACTACGTAGCAGTAGTGGCGTACCGGCACCCCGGGTCCACTCATTAAAGTTTTTTTAGTTTCCCCGAAACAAAGCATCAAGCTTAGCCGCAGCGCTGGAGACTCCATCATCATCATCACCACATCACTCCTCTTCGTCTCATCATCATTCATTTGCCTTCCATCCCATCAAAAAATGCACTGATTACCATTACGCCGGCATTATAACATAATTTACGCTCCATGGACAGCTCCAAGCTTTTTCTATGGGGTGGCTACTGGCTCTTCCCTTGGCTTGGCATGATTTGGCCATGAGGACCAGAACAAATTTTTTTCTCTTCAGTTTGCTTGATTGAATTCTGTGAGTACTACATACTCCGTACTGGAGTCACTACTAACCCCGATCCAAAAAAGAAAAAAAACTCTTTTGTGATGTGTATAGACTCTATATATTACATTACATCATTATTACATTTTCCTGTTGACTCTGAAATGAATGAATGAGCAAACATCTCACCTCATTTCACCTTTATTTTTCATCATACTCGTTCACATTGTGTGTTGTGTTCATTCATTTCCAACATCCTCCTCTCCCTCCGCTCATTTTCTGCAGTATTTCCCTCCCGCAAGGAACCCCTTTAATTGAAACATCAATAGCACCTGTCAGCACCCATTGATTTCCCCCATTTTCCGTGTTTTGTCATGGGACCCATGATTAATGACTTGTTTTACTTGAGGTAGTTCATCATCATCATCTTCTCTCCTCTACTCCTCTAGTATCAAGCATCCATCCATATTCATGCATCTATTATTTGATGAATCTACCTACGTCATAATTAAGCCATATTTGCTTATAGGTCACTCGATCCTCACTACAAAAAAATGAACGAGCATAGTTGGATGCCTCACATTATTACCTCCCATCATCATCATCATCATCACCCCTTGTACTTCAAAAGGCCTTCCCTTCATTCATGCAAAGTAAGCAACTTTTTAAAATCTCGGTGGCGAAAAAAATATCATGTATATGCGCAAGTCTTCCATGACATGACCAACATTGTCGGTTTTCCCTACTACATGGAAATTCTCTTCCCAAACCCTGTTTTCACTCACGCCCCACACTAATTAACGCAAAAAACTTGCTCGTAGATTCACTTTTACGGATGGAGCTACAACGGCTTAAAAAATCTATTAATTAAGTTTAGCTTCATCACGATCATCATTATTTAGTATTCATAAACTCCATCTCCCTTCCCCTCCAAATATATAATGGATCTTTCTCCGCTGAAATCATAATTAATATTTGTTCAGAGGAAAAATAACGCATTCGCTAAAATTGTTGATATTTTCCAAATAGTTTTTCGCCAAACTTTTTCCTCTGTAGAACTTTTACTCTTCTCTTAAAAGAGCAGCAGAAACAACTATGAAAAATCAACGTGATTGGTGGGTCAGACCATCGTGGATGATTGTGATCAGGATCACAATCGATTATGAACTTTCTCATGCAGCTGCCGTTCCACCGATGCTATAAATATCTC
>JAHZNH010000403.1:0-12160 GCA_027744355.1 Tyrannoseira gladiata
AAAACGATCTCTATACCCATCTAGGAAATGGTATTATGACATAAGGGTTCTCAAAACATTATGCGTTGAGGGAGATAAGATAAGAACTGGACGTGTGAGCTATTTAGATGGGTAGGTAAGCGTACGCAATCGACGGGAGATGGAATCTGAATGACGTCTTAAAAAAGACATCTCTCATCCACTTAATTCTTGATCACCACTCATGAAAGATTCCACCTTTCTCCCTGAATACCAATCTTATCTAATGCAAGCTAGTGCTTTCCGCATTTATCCTACCAGATCTCATGCGATGAAAACGATGTACGTTTCTTCAGCATCAAGAATAGATAAAACTACCACTTTCTCGATACTGACTCAGCTTTCACTCGATCTTTGATGGTTGTGTAATGCGTACCCACGTATTACTTACTATCAACTACTAACCATTTTTTTAAAGTGAAGATTAAATGCAAAGCATATGGATCTTCCTTCTTTTCCGGAAAATGATGCCTTTAATTTTCATAGGCTTCATAGCCATCATGCCCAAAGCCTTTACTGTTTATGCAGATGAGATGAATCTCTTTCCCCTTCTTTGTAAATCACATAAAGCTCTCTCCATTTTCCACCCCTTATCTTCCACTTCCGCTGAGCGGAATGAAATACTAATAGTAATGCCATGTCAAAACACGCACATGTCGTAGGGTGATCCTAGAATATTGCGTTGCAATCTGGCTTGCCTTGGGTATTCCTCGCTTTTTTTTAATCTCTCAACGTCCAGAGGAGATAAACTTGGGACTCATGCTTCGAGAGACAAAAGTTTACGGAGCGTGATGTGATGTGATGAGATGTTCAAACTGCTTTGTTATTGTTATTACTACGCAAAGTGTAAATGTGAGTGCATTATTGGTGTTTCTGTGTTTTATAACAAAAAAAGACAAGGCTACATGCTTACGAAGATTATTTTTACCCAGTCCATAATGACCAACTACATCATCATTTGCCCCCGATTTGCTTCCAAGTGGCTTTATGAAGTGTCGTGCATGAGAATGTAATATGAGAATGAAGAAAAAATTCGAGTGCAAACGAAAACCCGATAGCTAGCAGGACTTGGAAATTACGCATCAATTTTCATGATTTAAATGGTGAAATCGGCCCACTCACATATAAGTTCGTGGAGAGCGGTCGTGAGCAAAAGTTGTCTCGCATTTAGAAAGGACTATGAATACCTTTCCTAGGAAAAGAAAATTTTACACTGTAGTTTAACGACCTGCATGGAACATTATATGGCTGACGAGGTGACGCTTCTTGTTCTTATGCATGAGAAACTTTCAATCGCTCACTGACTGCTTTACATTAAGTTACTTATTGGATTTTTAACTAGATAAGAATCATTTGCACCATTAATTTTGATCGGTACTTGACAGTTCGGGGGAAACTATCATATTCACTGTAAATAATAATCATGTTTACAAAGTTTTTTTCAACTTCCATAATCACCTCAACTCAATGGCAATAAGGGTTTTCGTGCTTCCTGCTTTCCCTGAGTTCAAAAACAAGTTCCCAATTGCGTCATGGGTGGCCCCAACATGATTTCGAAATTGTACTTAATGTTTAAATCTCCTTATGCTCAGGGAAAAGTAATCCTGGCGAAATCGACTTAATAGCATGAGAAATTCTCAGAAGGAAAATATGAGCTTTCGATTAAACAGGATTCATCATTTAAAGTAATTTCAACTTACCAACTTTGTGACAGCCTGGACGCTCCCAAGCATGTTTCCCTTCGGCTTCACCACAAGAGAGAAGGAAGATGCTCAACAGGAGACAAGTCCACCACAAACCCCATCTTCCCTCCAGACAAAGTCCGTTCGACAATGTCGGATATTTTAATGGGGTTGCTTCCTTTGATGATGGTGATGACGTCCCACAAGTATGAAGCTTCGTCGCCATCGAGCTCAAGCCCAACCTTTATTCTTCGGGTCCTTTCCGAATAATTTCAAACTTCGAAGAGGTCGTCTTCCAAATGTGACAATAGCTGCGGGGAAACCTGATTGCAAAAGGAAAAGCAAACACGTCACGGAAAGGATAAAACATAGGAGTTTCCTCCAACTTATGAGAACGTTTTTTTTTATCCCGCAATAAAATCCCAAGTGAGATGAGATGAGAGTAGTCAGTAAGCTAACGTAGGCGAACAATAAAAAAGCGGACTTTCGCCTAATCTTTTCCATATACACTACATGCTTTCATGTGAGATTCTTCGCCGATTAAATCAATTCGTTTTTGTCATTTTACCTGCTTGAAATAAGTACTTTTTGTACGCAATAAACAATCCCATTTCGAGTTGATTCGATGTAAGAATGAAAGACGCTGATGAAGAAATATTACGTAAGTACAACATGCTTAGACTTAACTACAACAAGAAGTTTACTTATCTTACTAACTGATTGACAGTACACAGTTTTTCCATGCTTACATCTTATTCATCTTTGAATAGTGGCACGAATGTAATTACCTCTGCAACAAAGTTCAAAATCTCCATCATAATATCCCTCCAAATCTTTCACATGCTTCAATCTATCTCTGAATTTATAGGTCAAATAGTTAAATATTTCAGCAGACGTCTGTCCTTTTTTGGATATCCTATTCCAAATACCTCATACAGTCGTACATCAATTTCATTAGTTCATGCATGCTTAAGTTAAGTAATTAAAAATATAAAAGATAACATCAAATAAAATTTTTATAGAAGTAGCACATCAACTACAACAACTAGTAACCATACTGTTAGTTTTCTTATAATAGCGATGAGGGAAAAGTCGGAGGTGAGATGAGGTGAAAACCGGGGGTTGAAATGAAGTCTATGTGTCAACAAAGGATTTTTCGGGAGAGGAATATGTACGTAGTTGGTTGGAGCCAGTGGAAGGAGCATTACGATTTATGTCCACCGGAATGTTTGGGAAGGGAAAATCGGCAGAAGTATCTTTGAATATTATATGAGTTTCGAAAGTATTCCGGCAAGTACGTCACCAGTCACTATTGCCATCATCATTTTTCATCCGTCGATTTCTTGATCCTGTCCTGCTTAATTTCGCAAATAGAAAAGTTTTCGACGTGTCTCCAACGCTGAGCGTCGTTTCCAGCTTAGAGAATCATTTTATGTTTATAGCTGGCACACACATACATACATATAAGCCTGGGCTAATGGATCTGTGTGGGAGGATGCTCATAAAGAATGAACAAGTTTACTTAACTGGCATGAGCTTGTAAGTAGTAAGTAGATAACTTTTCAGCTTGTCAGCTTTCATGTAAGCACTAATCTAAAGTCAACCAAACAAATTGCAAGTTGAATATAAAAAGCTCATCAATGCGATATACATACAGCCTCATTAAAAAGCATCACTTCTTCTGTACATTAGAGGCGAAAGCAAATTAACAACCACCAGAGAAAACGTGGAATTTGCAGGTGTGAACGAAGGGAAAACTCTGTAAATGAATCCGATTAATCAATTTCTTCCATCCATAGCGAAGAAGAGAAAATTGAAGAACGATCAAATTGTGAAGAAAATTTTGGGACAACTTTGGAAAAATCATGTTAAAGCAACTCGTATTCCAGAGGCTGACGAGGAAATTCGGAGAAAGTCATTACATTACCCTTCCCTTTTCGTAAGAAGTGAAAATCCACAACTTTCACTTAAAAATTTAAGGCCACAGCGGCAACGAATAAAAAACTCTCGCACACTGAAGCGACAAAGTGCATTTCATAGTTTTCATGGGGAATGTCATCAACTTTTTCTCCTGCTACTCACCCTCTTCGTCCTCGGAGGAAAAGGTAAGATGGATTTAAAAAATGGGCAAGGACTAGACCTAGATCGATTGGATCTCATACTTAAACGATGTTTGAGGGGAACAGTAGGGAGCAAACTACCATACCATTTCATAACCCTTTCCCGTAAAAGATGAAATAATGAATTGTAAAAAGGGAATTATTCTTTTATCATCACATGTTCGGAGCGGCTCCCGGGAAAGGAGAATGTGGGTGGATAATGCCAGTAAAATGGGAAATCACGGTTTGTATTCGCCCACTACCCAGCCCTACCCATTCTTATTTTGTATTACTTTAGTACTTAACGTACCGAGATTTTTTTTTGTAAAAAAGCAATAAATTTTCTTTGAAAAACTCAACATAAAATCATCCTATTTTGTAAATAATACATTTCGAATTTCATTCAGAAGAGAAGCTTTACTCTCAGCTTTTAGGCGTAGGACGTGGGAAAAGGTGCAAGGAGCCGGAGTGGAAATATATATTTATTCGGCTAATCAATTTTTAACGATAGTTTCCTCATGAAATTCTAAACTCTGGGAAAGAACAACCTGTAGGGAAAACAACTCATAAAATGAAACAAATGAGGCGCAACGATAGCACTGCTCTACTTCTTTTCTTTTTCTAGGTCCTGCCAATGCATCAACGATAGGGAAATCTTTCATGGAGGAAAAAACATACTTATTCTTTGATGCAAATAAATAAACATGCCATGCCACACTGTTCTTACCCTACTATTACTCCCTCCAAGTTTTCTCAAAGATTGGAATCGGTATAGAATTCCACTTTTTCTCACCCTTTTCCTTTCCTTAGATTATTACGCAGTAAGAATAAAGGCGATTGTAGGGGGAAGCATTCATTCCTGAAAGGAAGATTTATTCCGCGACAGAAACAACTTTATTCTATTAACTGATGCTTTTCATCCACGCGCAGCGAGTAAATACACTCGAGAACATTCTTTTTTTTAACAAGCTTGTTCAATTCTCTTTTTCCTCATTTTCTTCTTCCGATGATGTTTTCTACCACTTTCGCTATGCTTCTTGGATTGCATCTTTAGCGTCTCTAGCATGGGCACAAGAATGTTCCGCCAAATAAACTGCGTACATATTTTTGAACTGATCTTGGTCCAAGTCTGTCTATACCTCCTGTCGACCGAAACGAAGGTGTAAACAAATAATGGTAAGGGGAAGTGTGAACATCAGAAATAAATCACGGTGGTAAAACGGGTGAGGTGAGACGCACAGTGTTTCGTCATTTTACGCGAGAAGGCTGCATTAATTCGTTTCAGTGAGCAATATGGACAAGGTTGAGACTTACCTGAATCTTAGAGAAATCTCTTTGTCTCAAGGAAAAGAAGTGGAAGGTTTCGTACTTTATATGCATGAGGAAAAAAGATCATCGACGGAGCTAGCCCTCACATCTTCTTCACTAATCTCGGCGGAGAAAATATAGCCGAAACGGAGAAAAGTGAAGTTAAAAGTAAATTTTAGCATGGAAATTGAACCTATGTATGTTGTAAACACTCTCTTATTGCCCATAATTTCCACTGCTTTTTCCAAATGTTTTATTTATAGCTAAATTAGTTCATTTGTACTTGGTTTTTACTTCGATTTTTATGTATTAACAGGCTTCTGACATTTAAAACTATTTAACGAGCTAACTTCCAGAGTTTCCCAATTTATGTGAAAATGTCAAAAACTTCTTCATGGGATTTTACTAAAGTGACTTGGAATCTACTTATTAGTGAACAAGAAAAATATGTGTTGTGTATGAGAGATTACTTGAAATTACTACTGCGTACTGGAGCGGATAAATAACTTGTTGAAACTTGCTGTTGAATGGGGTGTAGCAATAGCTCGTAACAAAAGAAGAATCTGATAATGACGGAGGGCCAAAAACTCCTGTAATCTCCCCATAACTGAAATTAAGCACGCAAGTCCAATTTCAGACACTTTTTTTTTGAGAATCTGCCTACTTCAATTCCATAAAGGACGAAAAGGGGAACATCATTGTGAAACATGGGAAAAAATCAGATCTCGACGGGAGAAAAAAAATACGAGTAAAGGGATTAACGTGAGGGGAAAAATATCATTATTAATTTACTTGTTCCATGCGTTTGCAATACTTGACAGAAGTCTGTTCTGTATTTTAAATTATTTGAATTAGGTTTAAACTACTATGCAAAGCTGTACCTGTTGGACATAAATGAAGGAACTGCGCGCAGTAATCATTTCGCATATTTGAGCTGTCCTGAATTGCGTTCCATCGACATGAAACCGAGAAAGCTGTAGTACTGATAGAGTCTTGGTGTTTACTTAAGAGTAATTATTGATGTTTGGGGCTCATAATTCTAATCGATTTTTATGTTCATGCCGTAGATTCAATGAAAAAAGGAATGTTCGTGATTTTAAAAGATTGCTCGTAAAGACAACTTAAGTAATAAATTATTTCATCAATTTATTTTTCCAAAATCATTATGAAGAGGCTTTTATGTTTCAAGTTAAAATCAATCAAGAGAATCAAGCGCAATAAAACCTCAAGTAAATAAAGCACGCAAATACATTTATACATTTACAGAGAGTATTTAATTAAGTCACTAGCTAAGCCTCATCCTTTTTAAGTATTGAAATAACCGTTTTTGTTTCAACGAAATGATGTCACTGTTTAAGGGTTCTGTTACAGGCTGAACCGCAAAAACCGTATTATGTTTTCTAAGATATGAGAGAAATGATGCTGCAAAGGCAGGAATGCATACCACCCCACACATCCCACAGAATAATACCACAACCACAACAATCAAAATTGAAAACGGCTCCTACTATAGAAAGGGAAAGAAAGCGAATCCTTTACCCTACGTAATATTCGCTCGTCATCTTTCCGGTTTAGCTCTCCCTAGGGAGTTTATCACATTCGCGTTGGTAGAAGGTCTAGCCTGTACTTGGATTTGGATGGATCGGGATGGTTAATAATAATTTTGAATAAAAAGGTATTTAGAACGTTCCTCGTTACAATATTGTCGCTGCTACAGTAAGTATAATATAAACAGCGTTTGTACTTTTAAACTTCCGTCTATGTACACAATTGGTATATTTGACCCGATTCTGTTAATTCCTAGTTCAGAGACCATATGGCCCCGGAGGGATGAATGAATCATGTCATACCCACCAAATTACATGGAATAAATATGAAATTTTGTCGACAACTCTGCTCCCTCCGGATTAATGAATCTACTAGCTAATTAATAGGTACTTCTGCGAATGTTCTTACTTTATTGGATGCAAAGAATTCCGCTGATGTTAGGCAAAAATGTAAACTTGAGTGGAGATTTGCAGTACTAAGAACTAAAAACTGTGTACGGTTTCGCGTTTACCAACCTTATTCTGAAATATGAATATTATTATAAGAGAGAGTATAAGACTCTCGTAATAAGAGTCATTGGTACAGAAAATCGAGCAAATGCAGAAGGAATTTTGGTGGTCTCACGTTGCCCCATTTATCCTATGTCTGCAAGTATCTCACTTATGAACCTTTCATGCTTCTCAATTTTTATAATATTAAAGATTTCCTACTGCTAATGAGTTTTGCAATAAAAGGAGGAGAAATTTTTTGTCTACAACTACAAAGATCTAGAGAGTCAGAAATAATGATATTGAAAAAATTATTTCAAACAGTTTCTTGATTTTGGTTTAAAAATCTATATTCTTGAACAATATTTTCCAAAACCTCATTCGAACCTCATGTGAACGACTTGATTTTAGAACCCTTTATGAAGAATGCGTAAATTCAGTAATTTCAAAATAAACAATCGATCAGACGTTTTCGGAGGGAAAAATAAAACAATATTGTTTTTCCTACTCTAACAAAATTAAAAATTGAAAGCTACTAATACATATTAAGAGGAAAAATACGTACCTTTCAATCAGTTTTTTGTTGGGATGAGCTAATTGGTGGTGAAATTCCCAATTCCCAGAAGTGCCAGACCAAATCTTCCTTGTTTCTGAGCGGATGAAATTTCTGAATGTGTTTAGTTTTTCTTACAAACGCTAATCGTGTCTTTGATCTTGATATACTGGCGGAAATAATAATCTCTTAAAAAATTTTCTAATGCAAGCGGTATAATTTATTTGCTTTTGTAAAATTACGGTAATCGCTGGATTGGTTCAATGAAGACGAAAAAATGCAGAGAAAACGAAAAGTGGGGAGCTTAGCTAGAAGGTAAACCTACCCAGACAGGAGAAAGCAGCAACTGGTATTCGCCGTTGTGAGTAAGGAGGATAGCAGTGAGCGTGGCAGGAAGGGAACTCTTTTATAGCAGCAAAGCCATGGAAAGGGAAGCGAGTGTTAAAAAGTGGATCAGACCGGAATCCAGTTTTCACTCAATTCACATTCACTTTATTGGAAAAGCGGGGAAGTTAGTCCATCTATCTATAAGGCGTAGAGAATAGCTCACATACTCTCAACGAGCTAATGCTGCTGCTGCTGAACTCGTTTTCATCTTCAGCACGTATTTTCTGGGCGAGGGGAAAGCTTCTCAGAATGGGGTGGTTCTTAAACTGAGCATTATATTAGGAGCACTCTATTGTGCATGCATGCCATGTTTACTTTTGATTATGAGTTTCTTGAAGCGCCCCTACTTCGACTTTCCCCATTTCTTCCTGGATAGGATTGAGCGCCTCGTAGCGAGGTAAACGGACATTGAAACAGGCTTTTCCTTGAAGCGTCATGTCATGAGATAAGCGAAGGAATTCGCACTCCGTTTGTGGAGTTAGAACTTAGATACTTACTTATGTCTTCCTAGACTTAATCCAATCATAGCCGAATACCATTCCATTGGTGAGTAGTAGGGTAGCGTAAATGCGTCATTCGCATTTTTCTAATTTATGGGGCAACTAGAGAATACAAAAGCCTTTATCACAACTATCAAAACAGAACTCAAGAACAACTTTATCTTGACACAATAAATTGATAGATTTTAAAGAATTCAATGAAAAGATTAAACATGAGAAACATGACATGGTTTTTAATATTAATGACTTCATTAAGCCAAAAGAAAGCTTCGATACATCCATGTATACATTTTTAAAAGGACGATCTATAGACACCTCCAGAGGAAGGACTGGAATGGAAACGACTACAATGATTTGATTTTATGGTTCAACATGCCCGTACGCTTGTCAAGACTTAAATATTTGATAAAACTTTGATCTGTTTCATACGATGCGTTTTCCATTTCTCATCTCAACGATAACAACACGACGCAAACAAAGTCGACTCGTCACAAGAGACATGACGTGTAAGTACGTGAAATGTGCATGGGAAAAGTTAGCCCAGTAGACGGATGAAAAGATGCACGTAAGTAGCATTTTGTATCATTGTCCCATTCCCAAATCCAGAAAGGTGGACGAAATTCTCCTCACCACCATATGTGTGAACAGAGGGAATAGAAATAAGAAAGACAATTAAAACTCATCGAATGTGTGCTAGCTCGATGCAATATGACATGGTGGAAAAGTGAGTTAGTTAGTGAGCAACAAAAAAATATTATGTTTATGACAGGCCTTCAAAAAACACGTAGAAGAGCTGTAAGGTGAACCGAAGAACTAATTCATAACATAGGTTTCGCTTTTGCTACGTATCACTATTTTAATATTTTGTGAGCGCCCGTGATATGATGATAATGATGAGAAAACAACCAAGTCAAGTCAATGATGATCATATGAGGTGAGGCAAGAGGCATTACGCAGCAGCAGTGTGTTGTGTTGGCCATGCAATCATCATGAGCTAACTTTTGAAGTAAGTAGGACACATGTTGTTGAAATTCCAATTTTTCGCTTTAATATATGCAGTGTGATCCGCTAATTATTTATTTATTTATATCCCTACGTTGAAAAGTGTAAATTATAGTATTCAGATTCGTAATTTTGACCATATTGATTAACAACTGTCGATTTTGAAGGATGTCGACGAAGGAGTGATAATAATATTAAGTAAATATCGTCATGATAGAATTAGTATAATTATAGGAGACACTATAACTCATGACGTTTTCCTTAGATCAAATTGTACTATTGGTGAAACTGTCGGCTTCAAAAAATGCGTGATATGTGAATAAGAGATTTAACATGATCGTTGTTGCGGTTTCGTTGTTGAATAGATGAAAATAAGGAAGTGAAAAATGAGCAGCAATAGCAGTGGTGGTTCCACAGGAACTGCTAGTCCAACGCCATCGGTCAACTGGTCGGCTTATTCATGCTCACAAAACTTACCTGCTATTTTGAATGATCCGAAGAGGGGGAAGCAGGTATGTACTCTCAATCTTTAACTGTCACAAGTTTTGATGATATCAAATATTAACAGATTCTGTTGATAATGACAGTAATGACGAATTTTTTTTGTAATTCGTATACAGCGGGACTTCTTTACAAAGACATGGGGAGAAGGATTCGTGGACACCGTGGCTATTGCTCCAAGCCCAGTTTTGGAGGATGTTCCAAATTCGTTTTTTGTTCCATACTTTAAAAAACTTGTGAAGGTAAAAATATTAACGTATATGAATATATATCCGCTTAACTAGTGTTGAATTTTATTTCAGTCACTGTTTTACCTGCTTTATTTTTTTTCCTGTAGAGGTATAGAAAACTCCAAGAGCGAAAGTCATCGTCTACTTCGTTACTGCCGACGCAGAGTTCACTACAACAACTTTTTCCACAGCTCAGCCTTAAAGAAGCATCTCAAATAATCAAGTCTGACGCCAGTCCCATTCCCAAAATATTTTTCACGCAGAATTTCTCGCTGTCGAATAGTGAGTCTTTTCGTGAGGTTTATGGAATTCAAGGTGATCAATTGCCTTCGAAGTCTGTCCAAGTAAGCTTAACATGTGCACTAAAACTGTCAAAAGACTTTAATGTAAGTTTCTGTTTTAAACGAGATGGTGGTTAAATTGACGTTATACTTGTTTTGCACAGGACAAGCTTAGTCACCATTTGGATCTTGTGGAAGTTGGTTTGGCGCAACAAATAAGTAAAAAGTCATCAGCGTTTTTTTCTGCCGTATCTACCCAAGATAGAGTTGCGGAGAAAGTTTCAAAAGCAATCACCCTTGTTCGTCAAATTAAGTATGTGATTGCAAACAATTTTGTGAAGTTTGGTTTACAAAAAGTAGGATAAGAAACTTAATAACTATTTTTTAATGATTCATAGGCAAGAATTAGTAGATGTCAAACAAGAGCATGTGATAGAACCTCTTTCAGTCATAAAATTAGCCAGGAAAAAATCAAATCTGGAGCATTTATTTCAGAAGGTATTTGAAATTGAAATGTTAATTAACGTCAAAGAATATGTCAACCATTCAGGATTTATATTTATTTATTTACGATTTTATATAGTTGCAACTAATGGCCACTGTACATCAGGCTCAACGCGCGATTCAATCCCTACTTGGGAATTCTGATTATGTCGGCGCGCTTGATCTAATTACAACTACGCAAGAAGTTTTGAAACAAGAATTACAAGGACTTGTTTCTTTCCGGTAAGGTGGTCGTTACTATTATGACGTTGATGTGTAATAACTATACACCCCTAGACATCTCGATTCACAGCTAGTTGAAATTCGTAACGCTATCGAGAAAATGTTGCGTGCAGAAATGGAAAGGAACTTATCGGCAGATCTAAACAGGCCTGTCGAGCAAATGGCAACCTTTTGTGATAAGGTAAATTTTTGTTGATCCTTTTCTTACACATTATCCAGTTAATCATGAAATTAATATAAATAGAAATGTTGAAAAGCGAATGACTTTTGGGGTTACTGTTTTTCAGGACAAATTGATATCTATTGTCTTCGGTCATTTACGGCTTGGCAAAGTCGCAGCAATCATTACTGTGCTCGCTAAAGAAATCAGCACAGCGATGACCACAACGTGCAAACAAACATTAATTGAAGCAGTGTCGGAATCCGATTCAAAATCTGATTCACTTATAGGAAGTAACTCAATACATATGACCATTCCGTCGTTATCAACCGAATTATGGTTAAAGATGATTGGTCAGTTAGGTAATCGACTTGTTCTGCTTCTTGAGCATATCAAGGTAAATATTTAGAATTTAATCAGCCCCCAAATCAAATTCATTTGATATTAAAAACTGACTGGGTTGTTTCTTTAGGAAGTGATATTGTTATTCCAAAATTGTGCCAACGTGGCTGCTGGACAGTCCACAGAAAATTCCGTGTCGGGAACATACTTGTAAGTTTGATTATTGATAATCTAACACGTGTCCGTTTGCTGTACTGGTATGATTATTAATATTGATTATCATAACATGTTGAGTTGAGGACTTGTTATTATTTTGCAGACCGGAATCTGAAGAA
>JAHZNH010000404.1:0-15625 GCA_027744355.1 Tyrannoseira gladiata
CATAGGTTTTTGTGCAGCTGGAAATTTCCATCCTAACCGAAGACTTTGAAGTCCAGGTTCCACAAATTAACGAGCAAGGAATGCGTGAGATCGACTCTACAACTTTGGTCTTTCTGCCCCATTGTCCGTATACTCTGATGGATAACTTTTTGATCGCAAACTGGGACCCGGCTTCTTTGTCAAAATGCCTGATTATTTGTAATAGTATTGCAAGTTGGGAAATTGAGAGGAGATCCCGGGGTCGGTCATTTAAGAAATATATGGAAGATCTTCATTGCCTTAAGAAGGCGCATTTGATTTGTACGGAAAAGTCAATACCCAGTTTCGATGAGGTCAATGGAGACAACTTTTTGAATGACCAGTCGCTCCATATCTTTCCTCCGGAACGATTGAAGGAGTTTGCAGAAGATTTCTGGTTATTAGACGATGAATAAATCTTTTTAGACTGATGTAGTGAGTTGAGCCGTGAAATGGGATTTTTTGTTCTTAAGCTTTAGGTTTCTGATAGGTTTAGGTTAATCATTTGTTTTAGTACGGCTATAGACCAAAAACTTTGGCACTAAGATTTTGTTTTCTTAATGACTAACAAGTTTCAAAAGTAATGATGATAATGCTGATAATGGAAGGAGGTACAAAATTTATCAATTACGGTTGTACGGTCATATTATTATTATCATTTATAGAATTATGGTAGTTTATGATAAGTATCAATAACTTTGTTGTCATATATTGCAATATAAATATATGCTGGTCATTGCTGGTTCGAATAAAAACTTTGTCTCATTTTTGGATTTGTTTTTGACAGGACTTGGACATTTATTTCTCTCGATTCTGGCATAAGCTAAGAAACAATCAACCTAAACTTATTCTCTTAAATTGCAGTTTTTCATGATAAAAGTTAGTTTTTACTTTAATGGATTTCATACACAAGACCAAAAATGCATTTCATGATGTGATAGCAGGTAGGACTTAGATACTCTTTTTCCCAATTAGCGAAAAATCTCATCATTACTTTAATTAGCCCTAAAACACATCTGTCCGTCCAATTTTTCCTCCTGCAAATCTGGGCGAGGCAGTTGGCCAACCTGAATTTTCCTTGAACAAGCAGTCATTTAGCAAAAAACAATGATCTGGTCAATTTGCCTGCTATGATCCCGCCAGCAGGATCACTTTTCAGAGACATTCTCCTAATCAATGCGAATCACAAAAGGCCCAAGGAGTTTTACGATCGCTCAAACTTAATCTATCAAAGCCGCAATATAAAAAAATCAGCAACTTGTTGTTCCATCCATCCATAGGTCCAAGAAACCTGTTCACTTTCTTCACTTCACTTCTGCGCGTGGAAAAAAAACAAAGGGAGGCAGTGAGCAGGCAATCCAATGTCATAAAGAAAAACTACACACCTCACCAACCTTGCAACTTTTCCAACCGTCAAATTTTCGCCCGAAATCAATCGGTTCACGAAGAACCACACATTTTTATGTACTCTTCGCCACAAAATTTGACAGTAGTGTAACATGAGCATCATGAAAAATTATCTTGAAGTTTTAGCCTTCCTTGCCTTCCAGTAAAAAATGTTTCAGTCGATTCATCCAAATCAAATATTTTACTGGGACCAAGACGAGCAGACTGGAGGCAGGTTTAGGTTGGCTGTTTATTGCTTCATTCTAAAATAAATGAAATGATGCGAGTAAAAGCTTATCAGTGCAGATATTGATCCTTGCTCTTGTTGGTTCTGCTCATGATCTCATTCTGCCGGTTTTACTGGTGTTTAATGCTTTCTTTCGGGATACATACGTGCATAAAATCGTGTTGTAAAACTCATCGTTTTTTTCTAAACTCGAATGAAAAATTGTAGAAAACGATTTTGCATGGTTGCCCTGATCGTGTCAAGTTTTCTTCTCCAGTGGAAAAAACTGGACTGGATCTTATATTCTTCTTTGCAACACGCAGAAGAATCTAGCAGGTGTATTATATCATTTACTCATTGACTGAGGAATAAGGTGCATTATCCAAATGAAACAATTAAGTACTATTGTTTGCCGGTACTATGCTAGCAGAATACGCTGCTTACTATATTATTTACCTTTTGTTTTATTCACAACGAATGTTATCAAAAGAGTCTGACAATAGTAATCCAGCAGAGTCAATTTATAATATTTCTCCTTCCTATGGTACTCCATGTTGCCTTAAAACTGGACTGAAAAGTGGTAGACTGTAACCAAACTTGGCTTCGATGATAATAGTGGTGAGGATGATTGCCGTCATGCAATTCCGTTGTTTGCGGTTGGCTTCTTCCATCTGGATCCTTTCTTTAACACTGGTGCAAAAAAAAAACATGACAAGCGCGATGCATGCATAAATTCTTAGTTTTCTCACCTGCTATTTCCTTCACACGGACCGTGGATGTGGATCATCCCATTCCCTTTTTTCTTTGGCACAAGCAATAGCAACACAATAATTTTTCACACGACTTCGGCAGAATAAATAGAAACGGGCTATCATTTTACCTGAGCTTTAAAAGGTATTTCTTATTCCGAGTCCAAACGTTTCTTATCTTTCTCCACCAAGTTCCATTATGATAATGGGAAGAGGTGAGCTGGCTAGTGTGAGTCCTTTTACTATGCATAGTGCTCGGCATTTTTTCCCCTCAAAAGAAGCAACAATAGAAATTCGTTCCCATTCTGGGAGAAAAAAATTTTCCCAACTTTCATTAGTTTTCTGCACACTTTGCGAAATTCTCCGAAGAACCGAATACAATACTTTGTTGAATCTCTTTTCTCATTAGCCGGTCCATCACATCTTTATCACATCCTTCAATCTTCTTCTCCCGCCGTATGATGATCTTGGTCACTGAAAAATCTTCATCTGAAAGTAGTACAATCTTTGAAGCTCCCACTTTACTTAAGTAGCCTGCCATTCCCGACAGTCAAAGAAATATTTAGGAAGACTGCAATTTCATGCTAATTCCCACTTTTTTTGCATTATGCGAAAAGCGATTTCGATTGAGGGAAAACAAGATTTTCGTATTTACTTCTATTTGTTTCTCCGCCACATCACCACCACCATCATCATCATCGTGATCACATTCGTAAACGTATTTGCAGTAGAAGTGGTTAATGTCCTCCTCCGAGCGGCTCCCTGAACAAATGGCTCCTCACTTCATTTCTTCGGTCTCCCATCATAATCAACTCCTGCCTAATTCTCCATTCCCAACCGCTAACAACAATCCACCTTGAAAATGATTGCTTGTGTGAGCGAGCAAAGCAATATCAAACAATATGTTTCTATTTTACATGCACATGATTATAAGTTGATCACGACTTTTATTATTATTGCTTTGGACGATGATGATGATGAGTCTCACTCCTGCAGTCAGTCTTTTTAATATCAATTCAATTTAACAAATTTCACTACTTACTACAGTTTCTCGACTTGGCTTGGCTCGAAGAGTTGATTTGGGATAGATTAGAAATGTGAGGATTGGTCAGACTCTCTCGGGCTATTTCACTAATACACTATGCAGGTTCAGGTTGGCCAACAACTTTAAACTAAAAATTATCGTGGGGCTTCTTTATTGGAATGATGCCTAAAGGAAGGGGAAGCAGTTGCTCAGAAAAAAATCAGAGAGCGAAAAAAGCGAAAAGCTCACAATTTTTCCTTCAAAATATCCAAATTGGTTGAGGATTTTTTTACTGCTTTTTGAAAAAATAACGCAATACTGCACACGTCATGCATACGCTACATCTTACATCACATCATCGCAAGAAAGCCAATTTTCTCGTGCAACGGTTGTCCCAAAATAATTCGTGAATCAATTTTCGAACGCTAATGACTCCTCCTCACTCACTCTCTGGAATACTTAACAAAAAGAGGTATTCCGACAATAAGAGTCGCAAGTTTACTTAATGAATTCCTGACGCTCCTCAGAGAAAAGAGAAGCTGCTCCTGAAGAGAGGCAAGCAAAATAGAACATCGCATCGCATGCATCCCTTCAGCTCCGCAGGCTTCTTTTTACGCATCGTCATCCGTCATCTCGTCATCTTTTTATGGCTCCTTAGGCTCTTGTACTTTGACTTGAATATCAACAAAAAATAGTAGAAAACTACACAGTAGTGGCGACTCTCACCTAACAATAGGTTTATATCCTCTTCCTCGCTCACTTTGTAGGGATGATTCCATTATGCAATTGGAGGAAGAAGCGATGAATGTAGTGTATCGGAATGGGTTTGAATTGGAAGAAAGATTTCCTGTGGATCGCATGACGACTTTGCTCCTTCTTAGATTCTCCGCCTGAAAAGAAAAACAACCTGAAGTTAGTGACGGCGGCGATGCCTGCCCAGGCAAATAATCATCGTCGCCTTTCATCATAGTGAAATAGTCATAAAAATACTTGAATCCCCATAAAAAAGCTGCTCTTCCGTTGCATGTTGACAGGTCCAGCGAACCTTGCTTGGTGAGAAAGTGGCTTCAAGTGCTCGGTCTTTTGCAATGCTCTTAAATAATAATTATGTACGTGTGTGTAACGCTGATTGTACTGCTTAATTTGCATACGCTAAATATTCCGTTTAATCGCTTCAGGGTAAGGGGCCGTCTATTTTCATAACTTTTTTTCTTTACAAGTTTCCATTGCCAGAGTCTACTNTTTTCATAACTTTTTTTTTCTTTACAAGTTTTCATTGCCAGAGTCTACTTACGTAAGTAGCATCTGTCATTTTCGCATTGGAAATTCTGCCAAAGAGGATCCAGCTTAATTTCTCATCCTTTTCTCCAGTTTGACTTCCCCACTCTTGCTCTTGCTAATCAGCTTTATTCTCTTGTCTTCCCCACAAAAAAGCGAAATTATATGAATACATGCACGCGCACCATGTCTCTCCAATTTCCTGCTTTTTTTTGCTAATCAACGAACGCGGTTCAATCCCTAGAATATGTTTTTTTATCGCCGACTATCATGAAGTTTTTGAAATTCAGGCTGGGCCAAATTGCCTTCCTTGCCGTACCTATGACCCTACTTTACCATAATTTCCTTCTGGCCTCTGGCACATGGTACATTTCGTGTTAGACAACATTTTCGCTAATTCATTTCATCTCATTTCTCGCGACAGGCAAGTACATATCATTCGTAGATGTGATGTTCAGCGCTCTCTCATATTCGTACAAAAAAACGGCCATTGGCAAGTAACTCATTCTTTTCTGGGGATCTTTCTTTACAAATTGCACAGGTCCGACTCTGACAGGCCATGTCTGCTCGAATATGTAAACTGCTCAAATTAAACTGGCCACCCTTTTCCTGTACAGATTATGGTACCATTTTACACTTTAAATATTTATCGTATTATCATACCTGAAGTGGTACAAAGTGCATCGAATTTACGACTTCCCTTCCTAACTTACAATTCATTCTGGTCTGGTCATACTGTTTTCTCTCCCGGGCAAAAAAGTACGAAACAAAAGGAACAGCATAATGCCTTATGAAAATCGCCTCTTTTTCTCTCCTCAGTCACGAGGATTATTCCTATTTTTTTCACAAACAATACAAAAAAAGGCTCTGCTCTGGTGCTGTAATCCAACGCAACGTAATGGTATAAAATGAAGCAAGGTTAAATTACGGAGGATGAAGATGCCAGGCCTGATCTGCCATTCCTTCTTTTTTTCCTCCTCATCTTAACCCAAGCGAAGAAAAACGATGAGATTTTGTGAAGGTACATGAACCATAAGACGAGATGATGAGACTACTTATGACTCGTCCAAGCCCTCCGTTTCTGTTCAGGCCAGGCCAGATTCTATCCGTCCATCAAAAAACAACATGAAGCAAAATAGCAATGCGCACGTTTAAAAAACTCACCATACGAAAAACAAGCAAGGAAACTTTTTATCTACCGTATCACATCACATCACATCATGCTCTTGCTTACAAGTACATTTTTTTTCTCCTTTTCGCAGGTAATGGTAAATAATAATGTGCATTTACGAAGGCATCACATTAAAAAATCCTTTTCTTAATGCCTGGTTTGGTTTGGCTTGTTCTGGCTATTGGCTCTTGCCTAGTGCTGGTGCTCAACGTTTGTGAGCTATACGAACGAATGCATACATGCATGCATGCCTGCATCCACAGAGGATTCAGCAGTTTACGTCGAGTCCGTCCGTTCATTGTTGGATTCTTTGAGGTGGAGGAAGGAGCAACAATGGAGAAAAAAAGTATTTTTTTGTGTTGTTCAGCTCAGCACACTACATTTCCTTCTACTCCGTTCAAAACAACTCGGAAAGGATCGAGATCAAGAGGAGTGAGCTCTGTCCGTCCGTGTACCTTTTTCTGAAGTCCATGATTTCCCCTATACCATAAATATCCTCTGGTTTTTTCCAGTGAAATAAACTGTAAACACCGTAAAAAGACATGATCATAGCTTCATAATCCGCATTCTCAATCCCATCATAATAATAATCAGTATTAATAAGTGCAGTAGTAGTGGCGTAGGATCACATAGGTATTGTATTGTAGTGGTAGTGTTACCTTTATTGCCTTCGTCAAAAACGATAATATTGCCAGCAGCACTTCTGGTGTTATTTACTCTCCCCCTTTTGGAGCTCGCAGGTTTTTCTAGCGGAGGAACATGTGCCTGGATCTCGTAAGTAAGTAAGGAGAGTTGAAACATCAACTCTGATCAGAGATGAAGTGAGTGAAGATGTCTTGAAAATTTTGTGGGAAGGGTCTATGGTCTCCGTCCGTTCGTTCGTTCACGTACCGATTCTTTACTTTTCCTCTGAGATTTAAGGTTTCGAATGAGATAGATAGATACCTGCTCGTACAATTCATTTCGAGGGGAGATGAAACTTGATTATTTTTTCTGGAGCTGCTGCTGCGATTTGTTTGGATAGTGAGCAGTGAGGAGCAAACCTATACGGAGTACAAATGTGTGAACTCACTCTTGATTCCTCTGAAAAAAAATATTCAGAACGAGAAAACTGATTCACTTTGTTCGAGCTTCACTCTGTGGATTTCTTCGATGGATAATATTGGTAACCTAATCTTCTCCGGTTCCAGTAGAGAAAAGGGACCAGAAGAGAAATGTCATTGGATTATCCTCGCCTCAGCATTTTTCTATCCATCCCGCCTATTGTGAGAACACAGTGACAGTGATAATGGGCAAGGAATGCTTTTTTAAACGACAATAATAAAAACGAGGTAGGAGGAGAAGAGTAGTCCTTCATGAAAAAAAGATCGAAAGTGAATACCTGGAATTTTGAGGTCGTCTTTGTAAAAAAAATAAATTCGGATATACATATTTATCTACGGTGGTCTTGCTCCCAGATCACCACCAGTCCAGTCCAGTCCCAGTGAAGTGTATTGCACGGCGCTGAAGTGTAATTTTAAACCGGGATATCTATTTAGAAAACGTTCTCTGTATATTTATTCCATGTGTATGTGATGTGACTACATTCGTGGTGTAATCATGTTCGGCTGGATTTTCTCGAGTTCATATCACTCTCAACAATCTTTATTGTTTTTACTCGTCTGATTCCCAACTTCTTCCATGTCTCCTGGAAAAATATACTTAATTATAGTGATGCAAGAGCCGCCACTAATTGTCAGAAAATGTGTGTAGTGCAGAAGAGTGCACCAAGACGGAGTGAAGAACAACGATCGAGTGGCGATTGTTTCTCTTGAGTCGAGTGAGGGTCGGATTCAGAGTGCTTCTTGCCGCGGAAGCCAAGTCCAGTCCACCACTGTTGTGTTTTTTTTTGTGGAGTGAGCTCTTTGGAGGTAAAAGTACTACCATACCTGAAACTTGTTACCACCTCAAGTTTTACACGGCAGTTCTATTGTCTTTCCACTGAAGACGGAAACTCGGATTTCGGATTTTAATTCTTTATGCAATTAGGAGGAACTTTTGTGTGAAAAAGGTAAAATGGAATTTTAATTACAGACTATATATATATACCTATTTGTAATATTGTTTTTGTAAACCCCGTCTCCCCTAATCTTGATTTGAGATGCAGGGGATCAGGAATCGGCACGGCACATCTTTTGCATTTTAAGAAGGCCTTAGGTACACATGCGATTTTTTATGCAGGACCATGCATCAAGCCAGCAAATTCACAGCTCATTAGACTCTCAATATGGAGCGTTGACTGGGAAAACTACTTAAGATAAATTGATGGCGATATCATAAGTACATTTTTACAAGTCCAGCCCCTGAACAGCACCCCATTTATCGCATTCCTAGAAGAAAGAGGAGGTGAAGTTTTTTATAGTGGTGAAAAAGGCTCGAGTATGCAAGCATGTATCATCACATCACCTTGCACCAAAAGCTCATTTCAAAACATGAGCCATAAATAACATCTTCTAAATCGGAGCTTGAACTCAAAAACTTGACTCCGCTGGGAAATGTAGAGCAACAAGTGGCATGGCATCATCATCATCGCACGGCGTGGAGGGTTTAGATTCGATGAGGAATGCTTTCTTTCTCAAGTGCTAATGATAAATATAAAGCGTGAACCAATATCCAATACAATGGGCATGAGTGAGCGAGTGCATCTCGGTATTTACATGACCGTGAGCAATTGCACTCTGCACCCCATCTTCAAATGTAGATACACATTTACTACTTAGGGCTCGTCTTCAAAGTACTCATCAAAGCGATAAAATACCTACTTTATTTTCATTTCGACTTTACTCCCTTGAAAACAAGTAGTAGAAGTAGTAGTACTTGAAAGAAACCCTAGATCCAGTGCTCATTCACAGAGATGAGCCGAAAATTACAGGTAAGGAAAGGGGCTTTGGCTTCCTTACTTCGAGTATTGTTCCCCACCAGAAAAAAAAGTCTCAAGAAGGAACACTCTGTGTATATGGGCTTCACACGGAATTCACAAAGGATTTACTTTTTTTGTAATAATGATACCCACACGTTTTCTTTCCCCATGAGGAAAAACTTATCTACCTTGAGCATTGTCAAGATCGTGATCATGAATACATCCCGTGAATGTCTCTAGTGATTCCTTTCCATATCTCGTATTAAGTATTATTGTTTTGAATTCAGATGTGGAAATAAGCCCCCAACAACTGTAGAATACTTATGTTGAAAATGCTTTTGTTTTTTAGAGAGAAAATGGAATGATGATGACGGTGAGGAGGGGAGTCGCGTAAGTAATATTAATGCACAGTACATTTAGGTACGTTTCTCATACCTAACTTACCTAAATGACTAGTTGGGTTTATGACTTGATACGACTTCTCCTCTCAGAGCAGACTAAACTTCAGGGCTTCATTTCAAGTCATGCGATGGGAAAAGGCATATGGCCATTCATGGACTTTACCTGACTTCACTTTGTTCCTGGCTGGCTCTACTTATTGGCTTGGGAGAGGTCGGAAGAAAAGAGTCGGTTTGCTTTTTCTGAATTGAAAAACAAAAATTTTGAAGGTGAAGGGTTTCCCTTTTTAAGCTCCCCTTCTCATTCCCGTGCATCAACATAAGTCTTACTTACATTCACTCTTGGAAATTGTGGCCAGTCCAAGTCAGTCAGTATGGTACTTGCCATTCGGTCAGCAGTTTTATTTGTTCAGTCGGAGAGGAAGTTAAAGGAGGAAGGACCTCGATGAATTAAGAAGACTTTCAGAAAAACACGGGTTTACTAGCTTTTTTACAAAGTTGAAATATGGATTCATAGTAGTACTTAATTGTGAGTTTATTCAAATCTCTGTGAATTTCTCGTGATAAAAGAGTCCCTAGAAAATTCATTCAATCTCGATCTCGTGTTTGCACATCTTTGAAATATGATCAACGATATAATGGTCATCATCTGTGGAATAACCATCATCATCATCATCATTATTTGACTGTCAAGTGCTATCAGGAAGAAGTCTTTTTTCTCTCTCAAGTTTCATCTTTTGAGTTAGTGCACAAGTGGAGGAAGTTACGCAAAACCAGCATTAACACACATTCAACATAAAGCGCATGATTACGAGAACAATGCAATACCTGTTTTTTAAATATTTTAATGGACTGTTGAATCACCGGTAACTGAGCTCGCTGTTGATTGCATTTTGCCACTTGTTAAATTGATGTGCAAGCAGGGGATGGATGGATGGACTCACACATGATATGATATGCCTGTAGGACTCTCCTTAATGCGTGCTAAATACTAAATATTTTTTCAAGAAAAAAATCTCTCCTATGCACACATTCCTCCCTTATCGCATCACCTCTTTTATATTTTGTGCGAGGAAGACGACGACACACAATCAAGAAAAAAAGTCAACAGTGCAGTTCACGTACGACGTATTAACAAGTGTAATCCGCTACTTTTTTTTATGAGGACCAGGACCAGGGAGGAATATCAAAGCGACTTTTGCCTTCTTCAACTGTTCGAAACAATCGCGTATTTTCCCCTCTCTGCATACAAATTAACCCTAAGGTAGGTAAAGCCAGCCTATTCTAACTAACGTGGGGAATCAAACAATTTTTTTTTCGAAGAGGAGCTAGCTCGCACTGTTGTTGCTGCTGTTTGTGAGTGCACCAACAAATCCTCTTGATGAGAAAAAACCCGCTTGATTTAGTTCAGAAAAAGCATATAAAGTTTTGTTGTTGTTGTTGTTGATGTTGTTAGATTCCTATTGTTCATCGGCCTTACACGATTTCTGCTTACCCACAAACACAAAGTTGAACGTGAGGAATGAGCGAGCGTGTTTCTCCCCTTTCATGTGGGGGGACCACCTCGCATTTTTCAAATTTAATAATGTTCATCATAATGAATCATATTGATGATAATAAAGGCAAATAAAAATAAATCTAATGAAGAATGGACCGAACAACAACACAAATAATACATTTNATCTAATGAAGAATGGACCGAACAACAACACAAATAATACATTTGCAAATTTTTGCGATTCAACACGGCGATAAAAGTAGCTGGTGAACAGAAATAATGAATTTCTTTGATAGAGCTCCCATGATGATCGATCTCCCAGTTTTGCAGGTTTTTTTTGCATTGGTAAAATTATATCCTCTTTAGGGCGATCAGAGGAGAGGAGAGGAGCTTTTTTTATGAAGAAAAATAAGTATGCTTGTAAGTTCCCTACTGACTCAGATCTATACCCGTGTACAATAAAAAAAAGCCTTAAGTGGTCATAAAGTCACTGAGATATGCAAATTCGAAAGAAAAGTATTCAGTAGATAGGTACAACACCCGGTACAAAAAGGCCAAACCCATTTCTTCCCATTTTGTCGATTCCATCATTATATTACATGTGTAATACATTTTACCTCCTCGCGTCACCTTCTTGATAAGCATCATATAGGCTTGATCATCGAAATCGCGAAGGTTATAAATAAGCCAAGCCACCGGCTAATGTAAAAGAGGGAAAATGAAAAGAAGATAAAAATCACTACAATACGTATTCCTCTACATGACAGGCTTGACACATAATCCAACTTTAGAAAAGTATGTATTTTTTTACATTTCGCATGTTTGGTCTTTAAGGACATCATTAATTTTCGCGAAGGCGAAGGATACAATATGGTACGATGACAGGGTGGTCATAAACCATGCATGTAATTTTTACTGGTGTCATGTGCCACCTAAATCGTGTAAAGAAGGTAGAATTCTTACAAGACCCGACCAAAACTTTGAGGTCTTTCTCAAGCCATTATTCCCAATCCAGTTTTTACCTCCTAAATATTCGGCTCATCTTGAAAGTCAGGTGAAATCATACTTACCTTAATTAAAGGCAAGTAATGCATTTCAAATAGGAGAGTGGTAAAATACCCAGTAATTACAATGGAGGAATGGCTACTAGGGACTATTGTAAGTCTTGCACTTTTATAGGTATATTTTAATGTACAGGGTTCAGGCTTACGACGACTAACGGACTCATCATTACCGTGATGCGCTTACTTTTTTTTGACTGCGTAATCAAATCAGAATGACGTCTGCAACTTTTTCCCATACCATTCAAGAGTCATTAAGTCAAGCCAAGTCAACAAGGCTTCTAGGGCATGAGCCAAAAGGGTCCTCAGTAATAATAAGGATGACAGCGATAGCGTCAAAGTCACCTGTCAAATTATAAAAAAAATACCAGAAATTATCTGTCACTCTGTTGACCCGCTAATCGCAAAGGAGAGGAGGAATGCGATGTGATGTGATGTGACCAGGCCAGACCAGATAAAAAAGGCACTTGTTTCGTAGCATTGCCTTCTTCCTTGACGTGACGTTTGGAAGTCTTCCCTGCTCATTCTGACTCTGGCTAATTAGGGAAGATATGCTGACCGAGCAGGGGGAAAGTGCGCGTGTCGTAGTTAACGTCACTCAAGCTCAATTTATTTGGTGGTGAAGTGATCTTTGTTTATCTTTATTGCAATATCATCCCTTTTTATTTTGGTATTCTTCTCTCAAACAATGCGTGACACAGATTTGTGGAAAAGCGGAAGGAGACTTTATTGTGTTTGGTGGAGACTAGTGGTGGAGAATGCATTGCAATTGCAATTGGAATCTCCTCAATTCTATCTTCCCTTCCATCTCATCCATAGGTTTTTGTTGAGAAATTGAAAAAAATATCACGATGATTTTTTGACACTTTGAATTTCATTTGAGATGACGGAGCATTCCTCAACTCGAATTTGAGGATGACTTCCGTAAAAATTATTGTTGTGATACCATCTTCCTGAGAGGGAGAAGGCAAAGCGCACAATTTGGTATATGGGATTGCAGAAAGACTCAGAAAGAGAATCTCAGGTTTTTGTGGCAGAATCTCATTCACATTTATTTTCGAAAAATATTTTTCTTGCCACTTGTCGCTGTTTTACTAGCAATTACGCATTATCTCATCTTTTTCCCTTTTGTTTTGTCGTAAAGAGAGAATTAAATCATGCAAAATAGGGTTGCGACGTGGTGAGCCCTACACACCACTGCACAAGTCCGAGTTATCATGATTGCCAGTTGAGAGCGGTTAGAGAGGATTAAATCATGCAAAATAGGGTTGCGACGTGGTGAGCCCTACACACCACTGCACAAGTCCGAGTTATCATGATTGCCAGTTGAGAGCGGTTTTCATCAGAGTTACCATATTGCAGGCACTCCATTTCTAAGCTGAACAGGTATTAGCAACATCATGATTCAACAGGGCTGAGACTCATGATTCATTTCGGAAAACAATGGATTCACTATGCCCTCCACTATACTATAAAAACCGCAAACATTGTTCACGTTTCAAAATAAAGATGATATAGGAACTTGTTTATGTCCAAAAAAATACTAAACACACAAGCACAAAAAGGGAAATGGCGAGATAGTATCAGTTTCAAACATCGCATATTTATCCTGTCTCTGGTGTCAACATCACAATATCCCACTTTTCTGTGTTTCGTTGCGCAAACTTTAAATTGTAAATGTGATTATTTATTGTAATGAGTTTCGCAAAAAAAAATTATCATCCCCCGATGGGAATAGTGAAGTGATGGCGGATGTATGTTACTTCTCTAGTTCTTGTGCGATGTGCGATCGAGCTTGCAATTTCGGCGAAATATGAAAAAAAAACTTTGAGGCGAGAATCAAGAAATGAGTGGGCCGTCATCTCATTTTATTTGCATTTGGATGAGTATGAAATAAGGAGAAATGAGAAAAATATTAACGGTTAATTTCCCAGCCATTACATTTCTGACGGGAGATTACTATTGTCGCGGTAGGACTCGTAAAAAATATCGCCACTGCTCTGTCAACGTCCACTGAAATGGCGTGTAAAGAGGATAAAAAGTGTCATACAGCCGCTATACACTCATGATTTTTCAGATGGCATCCCGAGATTAAAAAAATGCGCTGGCTCGCCAAATACAGAATGCGAAAAATGCGAGTCGGACACACTGTCGCGATACTTTTGATGAATTGGGCTGGTCCGATGCATTGCTAAATTATGGAAATAAAATGGAGTATGAAATGAAGTGATTCATACATATATTCTAGTTGTGAGGCTCTGTGAAAATGAGGATAAATAATCACTGTGAGTCATTATTATTAGCATCATCTCCGCTCTTTAAAAATTGCGCATTTTTAATTGAAACGTTTCACAGAAAACGAGGTTGTTTGTTGGTGATACATACATATGCCGTCTGTCAGCATCAGCCCAGCTCATGCAAATTAGGAGGCATTTTATGGGAATACTTTTGGGATTAGGTGTCACCAACAAAAGAAAAACTTGATCTTTGAGCTGCATGGTGCATTAAAAATGCATTCGCGATGGCGTTCCTAAAAAAGAAATGTGTGCGCTTATTTGGAGGATCATTATTGTTACGGAAGGATTACTTGTTAGATGACTAAAATCGTTCCACTTGACTTGAACGAGGAATGAGGTGTTCCGGTTCCAAGAAATGAGTGAGTAAATTGGAGAAACTGGAATTTGAGAAGACAATTCTTTGCATTTTTGGTTTGACTCCGCTATTATAACTTAAGTACTAATGTTGCAATCGTAAACATGTATTTCTTGTGGAATACTTGCACCAAAGCGAAATCATAACTTCGAGATTGTAAAGTAGCAATAATAGATAACTCATTTCGCAAGTGCCCAACAGTTTTGTTTTGAAATTGGTAACACCGCCGCCAAAAAACATTTACCACCAACTTTGAAAGTGTACATTACTCACCTCCTTATCTTAATTTCTTTACTGGGTCACTTGTTAGTCACTTTCTCATTAGAGATGTTTATAGTTCTTTTTATGGGTTTTGTGCAGGCAAGGCATACATACCAAACCAATCTCTTACTTAAATACTTTTCCTTGAAGGGTTTACACCAACAGCTCAGTCAGAGCCAGCACACTCACTCAGAGTCAGCATCAGATCTTAGGTGATTCATGATTCATAGGTGGCCACAGGCAGTTCAAGTTCACAGAGTGAAAAATTAATAGCGATTTTCTTTTTTAACTGATAACGCCAGAGAGTTTAGTGGTGTGGCGCTAGGATTTCATTGCGCTTATTACATTGCTGCAATTCCATTCGACTTCTATTTTCCTTGGTGGACTATCATGATTTTGAAGTGAGTGTTGTAATGGAAGCAAAAGTAGGAGCACCATTGTTTCTCTCTGAAAGTGCAGCTGTCAGATTTATATTGCAACAGTTGGAATTTGTCTTGAATTGACAGTTGAGACCATCCCTTTGCCCAACCATACAATTTTCGAAGGAAAGCGATCTATCTCTGAAAATGATATAGGTATGCGCAGTGCATAAATTGGTTCATGATTGACGCTTTATTGGCTACAAACATTTTGGCATGCTTTTCCAATTAATATTTGTCTCATTCCCGCTGTAAAGCTTTGTCATCGAATCGACATTACCGTCTCAAACATTTTGTGATGAACTTGGAGCCAGACAATATCATGATGAAGAATTAGCGCTCATAAAAGGCGGTGGCAAACACCGACAGATTAGAGATGGCTAATTAATCTGGCGTAAACAATGCAAAGGAGGTGGTGAGTGTGCCGTCTGTTGATTCCGATGAGGATTTTGACTTTGCGAAAATTCCTCAAGGACGACAAAGGCGTAGGCCCGAAGGGATTGTATGAAGCAATAGGAATACACAAACTGAATTCTAGATTTCTCGTTCAGGTAATAATAATAAAATTTCTTTCTGAGGTATAAA
>JAHZNH010000405.1:0-14897 GCA_027744355.1 Tyrannoseira gladiata
ACAGCGAGACTCTGCAAAACAAAACGCTCATAATTATAGAGCATGCAATGCGTCTCGGAAACGGTGAAAATAGATGCTGTGGTTGCTGGTCTGGTCTGGTCTGGCCTGGCCAGGCCAGGTCTGATCTTTGTTACGTCCTAGCCTCAATGACTTGGCTGGGGCATACAGTGGAAGCGGACCCGCAACCGGTAAAGTGTATTTTAACCTGGCACGCATTATAAAAATTCGTGCGGTGCGTGCAACGTATCATTGAGCGGTAAGAGAAGAAGACAGGTGACCGCGATAAACTACTTAGTTTCAACTTTCCTTTTTTTCTCCCTTTTGTTTCGCTTGTCCGTCATTACACTCTACCGATTCGGAACAAAACCATAAATTTTATGAATAGTGTGAGAGCGAGCACTCACAACCTCACACTATTATCAGGAGTCGTTACCGAGTTCGAGGTTTGGTTTTGGACAAATATGGAAATAGCGCTGGTTCTAGTTGCTCCATTTCTAAAAAAAAATCTACGGCACCGGGAATCGTTTGCATTCTAGTCCAGTCCAGCGGAGTCCAGTCGAGTCGAGTCATTCCACCATACCACGGCCCTGGTCATGGAACTTACCCTAAGGTATTCTTCCGTGGATTTTCAGCTTTACGTAAGTAATAATGGATGGCGATGCAGAAGAGACTACAGCAGAGTTCGTGACAGGTAGCCAAGTGCAAGGTAATTACTCTTGCGAATTCCCTCCTTTGAGCCACTCACCAGCACAAGTAGGAGTAGTAGTAGTAGTTGTAGGAGCACCAGCAACAACAAAAAAAATCGTAGTGAAGGCACACTCCCTCCTTGCGATTTTTTTTCTCTCTTCTTCTCCCATACATTCATTTCCTAAGCACCTTGTCCAGCTGCTGCTGCCTCAAATATTAAGCTCTGTTTCACTTTACTAGCTTATTCACATTCCTCAGACTTTACTTCCAGTTCCCAGAAGTACCCTGCATTAGGGGGGGCAGGCAGGAGGTACTATTGAATGAGCTGAAAATCCAAGGGATGTGGTTCAGGGACTACCACTACACCGAACTGAGGTAACATCGCTGTTAAATTGACTTTCTGTAATCTTTCCTCCACGATTTGTTTTGACTTCGAAAAAACTACCGGAGCAGATGCCCAGATAAGGGCAAGATGAGACTGGATAATGGTTATGTGATACTTTTTTCACATTAGGTGCAAAATCTGGATGAGGACATTCATTGCTTCCCGGTTCATTCATTACCCGCTCAATACCACTCGATTTCACGGACTCAGACTCCACAAACAAAGCTCGAGATAGTAATCATAATAATGTGAGCTGAGTTTCATTGAACTGGTGTGGTGACATGGGATGTGATGTGCACTAGATTTCTCGCAGAGATTTCTGATGCACAAACTAGAAGGGAAATTGTGAAAAAACACACTCAGCTTGTGACAAGCGCTTGGAGCAGGAAACCCGTGTAACACAATGAAATCCCTGTTTTCGCAAAACTGACAAACACTGCTGGTTTTTTTTCGGATCCCCGTCAACGCATAATTTCCATAACCATTTCAGGACTAACCGCATCAACCTGCGCACCTTCCAAGCGTGACAGGAGATGGGATATTCTATTTCGAAAGGAAAATTGGCCTTGCCAATTTCTTACTTTGAGGAGAAATGTGATGAATACAAATGTTTGCAATTTAACCGTGGAATTAGAAGTGGTCAGGGAGCGAAATGAAAGTTCAGTTAGTAGTTCTCTCCCTCTTCTATAGAAGCACTTCAACATTTTTGCATCCTCCGGAATTACAACGGGAAATTTCTCCCCGAGAAATACATAAAATGTAGATAAAAGCGGTTAAGTTGTAAACATACCAACCAGTAGTCCTGTCACCTTCAGTGACAAAAAAGATGGAGTGGAATTCTCAGCAAAAAAAATGAACGAACCTGACTGAATGCTATGTGCTAAAAAAGGGGGAAAGTCCTACCCACACACAATTGAAGGGAAACCAGTAGGAAGGGAAAAAGTAAGTCTGGAGATAAGCCGTTTTTTTGTTGGCTCAACTCAACTCTCAGGAAAAAAATCTAGTTCGGGCACTTAAGTTGCCTCTTCTGCCCGAACTTTTTCCTCAGCTTGATGACAATGATGTATTAAAGATTAAAAGCACGCTAACTTATAACATTGGAGCGTTGTAATCGCAGTATACTCACATTCAACTCAAAAATTGTTGCGGGTGGGGGAGGAAAAAAATCAGTTCTTTTAAAAAGTGACACTGGAAGAAAAACAATTTGACATAACAACAATAACAATACTTAGCAGCTGATTTCAGTTTTATGCTCGCTTCCACTCCGGTGACATGTACAGGGACAAAGATTAAAATAAACTGCGTGAAGAAAAAGATATTTAAGTGTGTCATGTCATCTTCTTCTTGCTGTCGGGGAGTGAGCTTGTCTCCATATAAAAAAAACACTCCATCAGTAATTTGGTGTGGCTTCCTCAGTAAAAAAAAGTACATGTTTATAGCACTCCCTATCCCAGAGAAATTCTCTATTTATTGTATTGTAGTGCGGTGTACTAGTACTTATGCAGCCGGAAAAAAAAGAAAGTTTGATAATAACAGTAGTACTTTTGAAAGAGGAGAACCCATAAGTTTAACACTTAATAGCGAGGAAAACTCCTCGCCAAGTTCATTTGAAGGGATGCGTTAAGTGGTGGCATGGCGTAGATGGATATAGTTGGAAAATAAATGTAAGGAGGAAAGGTGACCATGATGATATTACTTACACAAAAGAGTAATCTGCACAAGTGCTTCTCTTCTCTATTTCCGAGAATTATTGTGGAGCTCCTCCTCCTTCTTCGCCAGTTTCAAACTTTTTTTTTGCAGACTTTCACTTCGCCAGACTTCCCCTGTTGTTTCCACTTGTGCAGTTAAAGGGGGGAATAATACAAGTGAAGTCAAGTCGGGGAGAGAAGGAGAAGGACACCGACTGATTCATTTATTCTACCCTTCAAAGCTTTTAGCACCACGCTCAAATAAAGCCATTATTAAATATGATGGGTGTGCGAGTGCCAGTAGGGAAATGACTACACATTTTTATTCTCCTCTGCTACTACTACTCCGTCCTCTGCCTTTGAAAAGCTTTCCTTGAGAATTTCAAACTGCACTAGAGGAAAAAAAAGATATATAGGAATTCATACAACTCCGAAACTGTACAATTTTCCTAAAGCCCACCCTGAATCTGAGGGGGAAAGTGCAGAAAGCAATAGACTTGCTTATTATTATTCTCTGAAACTGAAGTTTTTCATTTCAAAAAAAAAAATCTCCCCTGGCACACACAATTTTCCATGAGTGTGCCCTCCAGAAAGGAGGCTCCTACCACTTATTGTGCTTATTTACAAGGGGGTTCATCCAGACATGCTACAACTTCCCCTTCTTATACACATTTTTTTCAGAATTAATATATTGTTCTCTATGATAAGTATTATTGCTCCTCATCGTAAACTTTGAGCCTTGAAAATGAAGCACTTTTGGTTGAGACGTTTGGTGCAATAATTAAACTGAATAATGCACAGGGAGTATTATCCCGACCCGTTTCAGTAACTTTGCACCAATTTCCACCAAATTATGAATGTGGCATTCAAATAACCTTAGCCCACCTAACTAATCCGAACTTTTCCCAAAGAATCGAGGAAATTCATAAAAATAAGTGAAATTTGCAGGGGTATAAGTGGATAATGCACTCTTTTTATTGCTATTTAATACTCAACTCACCCAGAACTTTAAAAAAAACACCCGATTAGATAAACACGGGAAAAGATGGCTCATGGTTTCTTACCAGTCGGTTGGATGATGTGGTAGTCCTTCTCAATCGATGATTTTGAAGAATGGGACACCAGCACTTTAGTTTTTACTACTTACGGTTTGCAGTGATCGGTCAGCTGCGAATTTAAGTTCAAATTCTTTTTTATGCCAGTTCCTTATTTATGGGAAACTACTCACATAATTTTCATAACTTTGGACACTTCCAACATACAAGATTAGAGCAGAAAGAATGAAGCTATAAACACGCAAGTGAGTCTCACAATCTAGTCTGTCAGTGCTTTGTTTGCTCACTCCTCTCTCCGAATGTATCACTTTCCCCAGGATAGGGCCTCGATTTTTTCCGTCCTTTTTCATTCAATGCTGCGGACAGATCTGGTGGAACGGAAACATCAAAAAGGAAAGCAGATTTCTTTTTTTTTATAGTCTGCAAATGAAACTCACACTTATTTGCAGAGAAAATGAGTTAATTGGAGTGAGAAAATATAATGAGATATAGGAAAATGAAGTTGCTTCAGTTCACTAAAATTCTCCAGGATACTAGCACGATCACTTATCGAAACTACCTAAGTAAGGCCTGCTCCAGATTCATTCAAGGGTTAACAAATATTTATCCAGAACACTCTCACACACAATTCTCTCCCACTTTTCGCGCTACGCTTCCGCTCAAAAGCTGTAAATCAAATGTCTAATTTGTTCTATCATTTCCGTATCAATCCAACACTTCCTCGAGTAGTATGCTGACACGCCTTATTTTGCTTTGAAAAGCAAAGAAAAACTTGGATTTATGGAGAATATTTTTATATCTATTTACTTTGGATAGTTCTCTAGTAACTTATGCTTATGTTGCGACACCCACCCACAAAAAATCCCGGTTAGTCACTCCTCTATTCAGTATTATAATTGATAGTCAACTTGATGTTCAGAGGACGAGGGAGGTAGAGTTTTTTTATTCCATTCCCGTCGCCTCCTCTCAGCCCATCTCCAGCGTTGTCATCGCAGCTCCTGTCAAAATTTATTAGCGGTGGGGGAACACTGTTCTAACAGTGATGTTGCCTTCACTCACACACTCACCCAACCAACCAATGAACCAACATCACCATGGGCTTTCTCACTTATCAAATGAACTCATTTTCAGGGTAATGTGAGCAAAAAGAGATACGGGGCACAGCCCTTTGTTCTTTGCGGGGAACCTCGTTTCTGTTGTCTTGTTAGCTCTTCAGCAAAATGTCACGCTTTATTACTTTCACTTACTCTCAAATTCACCTGATATTTGTCACCACCAGTCATTATACTAAGGGGTAGATAATGGAGTCCCCAACGATGATGAAAGGTGGGAGACGAGGGAAAGTGCAAAGAAGTTTATTTTATTTTGAATTTTACTTCTCAATCATTCACCTGATATTTGTCACCACCAGTCATTATACTAAGGGGTAGATAATGGAGTCCCCAACGATGATGAAAGGTGGGAGACGAGGGAAAGTGCAAAGAAGTTTATTTTATTTTGACTTTTACTTCTCAATCACTTAAACCCACGCTCTGCAGCTTTAAAGGCTGATAGTTACAATTCCTCTGCGATATCGTTTTCCCCCAGAAAAAAAACTTCAGATTCTTTTCCACCACTACTTCAATATGTCAGTGTGTTACACTTATTAATTTTTCATCAAATTTCTGGCGTCAAACTAAACCACCAATTCTTTTTTGAGAGTCCAGAGAAAAAAATCCAATGAAAAGGGAGCCACGCTGATTTGATTTTTCTTCCTTCCGCGTACACTTTCTCTCCTGATGACTGATGCCACACAGCATGGAATCGACTTCCGTAGAGAAATCTAGAAAGTCGAGATAACTATTTTTTAAAAGATTTGTTTTGCCACTATCACCTCTTCAAGAATCGCACAATATTTGCGTGAACGAAAGTTCAGACACTTTTATTTGTGTGAGGTTACGCATTCGTTGAAGCCGAAGTTGAGATTTGATGATGGGAGAACGGCTGCGGGAGAGTTAGTAGATCCACTTAGCTCAAGTTCCACGAGAGCACTGATAAATTAGAGGGAAAGATCCTATATATACCGGTAACCGGACGCATGTGTTCAGCATGGTATAAAAGCTAAGCGAAAAGCGGAGAGAAAACGGTTTAAAGCTTGAGATCCGTTACCAACACTTTTTCTTTCCTTTTTGCCTCTGCTCTGCTCTGCTTGCTCGCTGCTCGCTCGCTTCTGCTGTTCACGTTCCCCGTTTTTTTTTACTTTATAGCTACAGCCAAACGAACATTGTGATAGTTTGGCAGCGCACTAAAAGCTGCATGAAGAGTCTAGCGTACCACGATTTCTTGGCGTTTTTGTGCCCAGTCTATCACTTTCCTTTCTCCGTGCTGAAGCCAGCGAGCCACCAGCAACTAGCACTGGCAAAAAAAAACTTTCCAAACAGAAGAAATAAGTAAGGCAAGGGCTACACTAACACTGGAGTATCTTCCTTCACCATTATGCACCATGATGAGGGACTAGTGCCTTCGCCGCTTTACGAGCATTGCATTATAGTTCTCCGTGTGCAGTTCAAGAAGAAGAAGAGAGAAAAAGAGAAGTCCGTATAATTTTTTTTTCTGTATGTCGCTGTCACCCGCTGCCGCGATATTGTTTAGCGAGCTCCGTAAAAAGATGTAAGCAACAAACAATATAATATTTTCCCGGAATTCGCTCCTTTTCCATGCACATGCTTTTCCTTAGAAGGTCGCAACCAAAACTTGCTCCTTAAGTGTTCCAATTTATTATTATGCCATACACGCTCTCATGGTATACACAAACAAAACAGGAGAAAAAAGCGGGACCCACAATTTTATTTGAGAAGAAATGCAAAATCCCACGTTGATAATCGAGTAAAATATTTAGAAGGAATCTTCATGCCTTCCACGAACGAGAAATAATTATAGATTTGTGTACACGTAATCGGTCATTACCGGGCGCGAGTCGTTCATGTGGCATTCCGTTTCCTCGAAAATAATATGCCGTTTAAAAATAGCTCGATACTTTTTTTATTGACGGCAGGCACGTACCGTGTATAAGTAGTTACATAGTTTGTGGTGAGGATACCATATTGTTTATTGTTGTGAGTCGGGTGGGCGACAGGAACGACGATAATTTATTTTTTTTCGTTTAAATTTTTCAGAATACAATAGAAAGGTCAATAGCTAAGTTACGGGAAACCCAGGTCTGTGACAGCTCCTCGGAAATAGAAATGTCTTCTGAAGGAATTATTATCTTTTGGGTTTTGAAAATCACTTATTAATCGTGCTGACATGTCCGCTCGAATTTCATTCACAGCATAATTTGGGTTGAAGTCCAACTCAACTAACTATTAAAAGCGACTGTCTAATGTGATAATGCCACTGAATTCAATGATTGAGCCTTGCCGCAGTGGGTATTGCTGCCATTATATACGATTACGGTGGTTTCGATTCTGTATGAAAAAAGAGACAAGCCAATCCTTTTATATTGCTTATAAATCACTTGGGTTATTAAGTTGTGAATTTGCGAAGGGAAGCAAAAATGGCGGGACAAAAAATGCCGGAGAAAGTATGCCGCGGGTCCTGTCTGATTTCGCTTTTAGTTTTACCGCAACAAAATTTATTTATCATAAATTAAATTATTCCGAGATTCTCGGTTTCCATGCGGAACTTTCATATCCATTTATGAAATACTGTCAAACAAGCTGCTGTGCGCGGGAATGAGGTGGTGGTGGTGGTGGTAGTGGTGCTCTGTCGTCACATTAATCCAGGCTATGTCGTTGCAGCAGCAGCGCACAAATTCAGTTCAGAAGTTGCTGGGTGAAGGGATCCGCTTTCCCCTAACAGCATCTTTGCACATTTACATATAAATGAAGTATGAAGATTTTGCATCATTTTATCACCTCAAGTCGTCTCCAAATGTCATGGGAGGGTGTTCAATATTTAATAAAAACAAATTCCTGAGTGAGCGAGAAGCAAGAGGAAGAAGAGTGAGAGCTGCGCTGTGCGGTGCTTCCTCCGCTCCTCGGAGTTGCACAAGTCTCTCTCTCCCCCAAAATCAATTTAATATGCATGCGGATTCATAATAATAGGCATTGTAGTGGTTGGATTTGGATTCTCAGCTAAAAAGAATTCAAATGAGCCAAAAATCCTGAATAAAAAAGTGCTTTTTCTTTCATCATCTCCCTGAGCATTAGAGCGGGGTGCCAGAGGAGTTATCTTTGAAAATGAGCACGATTCTACTCATCTTTTTCTTTATCTTGACTGAGTGCTCCACCTTTCCTCCCATGCGCCTTCACTTTAGCCCCCATCAATTATTCTTTTCATCTCGCTTGCCCTAAGTTCCCTACCCCTGATTCCATTAGAGTTTTGTTCGGTATTCATGATTACTACTACATGCTACAGCCGTCGAAATAAAAGATGCAGATTGCCTTTCAGCAACAGCCTAATGTTTGTTTTCGAGCCACACACCACCACCGCATCTCCGTATTCGCGCTCGTAAAAAATAGAAGGAAAATGGAAATGTATGTAAAAAAGGAGCTAGTTATCCGAGGCCGGATATATTTTTTAAAGATTCATTATGTCATGGCTGTTTGGGCTGGCTTGACATGTGGAAAATGGAAGGATCCATTGCTACCTCCACGGGAAACGAACGGTTGGCTCCTATAATGCTGTGTCAATAATGTATGACATGGTCCCATACAATTTGTCAATAGCGTTCTCAATGTTATTTAAGCAGGTATTATTATTACTTAAAGTTGCACCCAAATAAGTATGATCTCCAGTTAGGTTACACCGCACGGTGAGGGATGGATGAGGTCGCTATAATGTGCTTTTTCCTTAATGTATTCAATATTTCCCGAAATTGCTGATTATGTTTCTTGTAAATAGGCTACTAGATATGAAGTAAAGGAATTACTTGTTTTCTGCAAAATAGAAAACAGAAGTCTTAGGAGTCCCAGCATTAAAATTGGTTTCTTTAATGGGACTCTTACGTTTCTGGCAATCTTAGAAGAAAGAACTTTGTAGGCTTCAGTGTTTGGTTACCTGCAGAGTGACGGCACGAGCAAGTAAGTACAATAAGTACTTATATGTGTGGTCTAAGCTTCGTGCTAGGAAAGCTGTTTGTCAAGCCGAACTCGAACAACGCGTTGCCCAGCACCCCATAACGAAGCCAAGTCTAGCCTGCGGAACCATGACACGTGGTTTGATCAACTGTACATTACTCTCTTAAAACATCTGCAGTAAAGCCGCAGTATTATTTTTTTGATAAAAGTTCCATGATTGCCATTACCAAGAAATATAGTTACCGCATTGGATTTGGATTGCATTAGATTGTACGTGTGACATGGACAAAAATTATTAAAAACATATTAATTCGGTTCATACATGTAGATATGCAGTTTCTGTGTGGGAGAGAGAATCAGGTTGATTTCCGTCATAAAGGAAGTAAGAATGTATAAGTAGCACAGGGGACATTAAAAATAGATAGATTGATGCATGTGAATTTAATGGGATCCAGAGATCATTAAAAGTGGAGGTCTGCTCTAAAAGTAGCGATTAATTAATTAATATAAGACTTGATAAAATTATCATGAAATGTAAAAATCAAGGAAATGACGCCATGAAATTGTCTTTGTTTTCTAATATTCTCTACTGATTACGCCCACACGTGAAGTGAAGTCTTCAACTCGGTAAATATTACTATCATGATTGTCTTCCATTTCCAGAACTCCAGCTTGGCCGTATTCATGATCCAACTGCCTGGTTTTCATTTTACCCCAACCACAAAATGGAAATGCGTTATATGGATGTGTTTGCTCATTAATAAAGTGCTAAAAATGTATTGATTGTGTTAACTCGATTTTTGAGATCCTGCTTGCGCAATAGGTATACACGGTATGCCCATCTATTTACTAATGATATATTCATTATTAAAAGAGAAGTTCTCATGGTCAGTCTACAACTGTACTCACTCATCGTCAGAACGAAAGTTGAAAATGCGAGAGAGAAAAACCTCTAATGAACGGAAACTAAACAGATATTTGAGGGAAAACCACGCATACTTACTATAGTTGCTTACACTCATGCAGCACTAAAAAAACTATAAACTTACTAGTGTTCGGTATGACGGGTTATTGGCACTTTCACTGATGAGTCCATCAAAGCCATATGCGTAATCATAATCGATCGAGTGCTACAAGACACTTTCTGTTTCAACAAATTAACAAAATTACAACCATCAGTTTACATTAAGTTAAGTAGCTTGGATTAGGTTTGTCATTCATTCTCTGGAAGACAAGAATTTTTTTGCTAGAATAGTTATTCATATATGAATCATTATCAAAGCATTTACAAGATGAATACCGTTGAAAATTATGTTAATGGTATCTGATTAGTAAACTTTGAATTTGCTCCAAGAAATTAGTCCCTTATCTAATTCCCTTATCAAGTTCTAAAATTGCCTGGTGCTTGCTATACAACACTTTGGTATTCAGCTTGGCTGTAAAGTAGGAGTTTTCCAGTGAAATTATCCTTACATGTAAGTAGTTTTATTTCCCAACTGCGACTCAAACTTAAGCTGCAAGATACATGACTCGACTCCATAGTGAAAATACAGGCACAGAGCTGAGCCGAGTGGAAAATCTTGGGGGAAAGTAATACCTCTTCCATCTCGCGTGGAGAGCATGGAACCTTTCCACAATTCACAGTGTCACTGCAATGGTACGTAAGTTTTAATGCTGGAGCCATGATCCACGTAAAAATTCTATTACAATACGGGAAGTCCATGAAAGCTCCGAGGCAATTCAATAAGCCTGACGGTGGCATGGCATGGCACGGCAGTAGTAGGGTGGCTTACGAGAACACCCGTGTATTGTATTGTATCCGTGAAAACAGGTCTCCATGGATTTTCCCAGGACTTTTCCAGCAGCACGGGTAGATTTCTGCTGCGGAGAAACCCTCAGCCAGCGAGGAGCTGCCCGTGAATGTGTATTAATCTATGCATGTATTTTTAATGTGCATTGCATAGTGCGGTAAAAAAATATAGGAATGGATAGGACACGGTTACCGTAGCACCGGTGAATCCACTCAGCTTACTTCACGGTTCCCCCTATCCCGGAGAATTTATACTAGTCACTCGCTCCCTATAATCCTGCATATAAATATACTTACTTGTATCTTCATGTTAACTTTCCCTTCTATTGAATATTGATTCCTTCCCCTTTAGTTCGGATAAACCAAAGTAGAAGGAGATTTGGAAGTTCAGCCCTGCTGAGGAAATGTTTTATTTTGTGATACATATATACATACACCCTCTTCACTTTCTTCCTGCAACATACATCCGTACTTGGCACGGAAAACTTTTGACCACACAAACTCCCAAGGTGGACTCCTCACCTTTAGTTTTGAGTTCAACTCCCACACACGAAACAAATTAAAAAACCTATAAGGAACGGATAGTATGCACATCACGGAGATAAGTTTGTTCTTTGAAGTTGAATCCGGTTAACTAAATCCTCTCGTTAAGATTTAAGTAATAATAGTGTTTAGTCTCACGAGTGCTCATTTCCTTTCAATCACATCGAAAATACTTACTCAAGTTTTTGCTACAAGTATTTCCGTTAGAATGGAAATTTTATCATAATTCACCATAATTAAAGCCTGTGACAGCTTGACACAAATGCATGAGCGAAACGTATTTTGGTGTTTCCACAACGACTAAATACTTAGTTTAGAGGATATATTTTCAGCTCCGGAGAGAAAATAACGGTGAGCGAATCCAGTATTCACATTGATATTCATGAAAGAATCTCGATTAAACGATTGCATCCCGACGTATCTGTAACTATGACAGTGTAAGTAATGCCATTGTATTTTTGTTTTCTAGGAAAAATATTCCCCTAGTTATCATAATCAAGTCCGAGTGCGTTAGAGAGGTAGGTAGAATCAGGCGGCTGATGGAAATTCTAACGAGTAATAGTGAGGACAGTCAACATAGCTTGCAGTAAAGGATATAAGTATAAGAATTAGTTTTTGACAAATTAGAAGAATTACCTACTCATGAAACCCGGAGAGAAGACGTAGTCCCTATTTTTGCCTTCAGCAACCTGGATCTAACGAATCATGAAGACTGACAACTGACAATTCTAATGCATTACTTCATGCAACCAAACATTTTCTTTCATCAACGCAGAAGACAGACAGACACACACACACACTATCTAAATATCTGACAAAAATTAATTCTTTCTCAAAGAACTTTACTTTCCGAACCTGGATTAAGTAATTAAGGTAGAGAATGAGCAGAATGAGTCTAAGATTGTTCGTCAGAAGAAAATACCTTTGTAACCTGACAAAGCACATCTAGTCATACGGACGAGAACAAATATCATCTATTCTTTCTTGGAACGTGTAAAAACGATTTAGTCCAATGGATTCTGACCATATTAAGCAACCCTCCAAAAATCCGTCCAGTATTCATCGAAAACATCGACCAGCGCCAACAACGACTCCAAACACGGAGGGTATTTCAGAAAAATTACCATCGAGAAGAAGGGAGAAAAGTAGTTCTAGCAAAGGAACGAAAGTATTTAATAGTAATTTATACGAATCCAAGGAGTCCCTAGTTGAGGAGCAGAATAATGATGTCCACGTTTCTGCACAAAGTTTAACTAAATCAGCGACCGAGAATTTTGTGAACATTGATGGGACAAGCAAAAAAACGAAGCACAGAGAAGTTGGAAAGGTGAAACCAATCCGTATCATCCCACCCCATCAGATGTCCTCAGAGGGACAAGACGAAATCAAGCTTGATATATTGAAGTCGACTTCAGCTTGGGAGGAAACCTCGACTGACAATCAGTATGAAAATGCGGAATTTCTCTCGGAGCAAAAGGAAGAGCGACCTAGTAGTCCTGAACCACCGGAGAAAATGTTTGTTTCTGCGTCCAGAATCGGGGATGTGAAGCACCACAGGAAGCAGAATCTCCCTACTTCTGAAAGCTCCTCGTCGAAATATGCTCAAAAGGAAAGTGTGAAGCAGGACGATGAAGATTTTGAGAAGAATCGTAATTCAAAACAGTTTAGGCCGGAAAATAAAAATGTCTCTTTTGAGAATCTGGAAGAAACGACTGGCAAGACAGAGACGAACGAGAGTGAAAGTCGGGTGATGGAAGTAAATAATGAAACTCCGTCAACGAGAATACCTGCATCGACTTCAGCAATCGCACGAATGGGGAGTTCGATGAGCATCGCCAGTCGCGCATCCTCTTCTTCGTCGAGGTCAGAGAGAGTGAAGGTTATCGTCCGATGCCGTCCAATGAGCAAGAAGGAGATCGATCAGGGCTATGAATGGTAAAGATTAACTAAGTATTTATGAACTTACTAATGAGTAATGATTTTTACAAGAGAAGGAATAAGTAGTTAAAGTGACTCATCTTGTTGGGTTTTTTCAGTGTTGTTTCGGTTAATCGCGAAACTAACGAGATCGAGGTGAGGAGACCACAATCAGCTACTTCAACCCATTCCTTGTATTCGAACAGCGGAAACATTCCGGACCTGAAAGTTTTCGCATTTGATTTGGTGTATGATTATAGGTAATTGTTGGAGCTATTAAGCTAATGCGGCATTATTCATAATGCGTGAGGAAATACGAAATTGGCTCTTTTCATTTTCTTTAGGACGTCCCAGAAGGAATTGTACGATGACGCTTTCCGTCCCCTCATAGATTCAGTCCTGGAAGGATACAATGGAACTATTTTTGCGTATGGTGAGTAATTCACAAAATGCAAGGATTCGATCAAGTTTCACAGAGAACAAATAATTAAAATTTTATTGTTGATTTGCCATAGGACAAACTGGCACAGGAAAGACTTTCACAATGGAAGGTATAGAGAAGCATATGTATAAGATTACATATTTATTTCATTGCACAAATTTGTTGAATATTTTTATTGTAATTTACTGATTGCGATTTATTTTCTCGTGATATCTAGGGGTGAGGGATAATGAAGAGCTACATGGAGTCTTGCCAAACGCTTTCAAGCACATATTCGACCATGTGGTGGGAAACCCGAATAAAGACTCCGTACAGAGCTGGAGAAGAAGACAGCGAAACAAGCGGAAATGCTTCAACGTTCCCAACAAGAATCCTCTGGGAGAACGCACACTGGGAGAAGTCGGTCCAGCCGAGCGCACACTGCGTCAAGCACAGCATCAGACACAAGTAGTAGCACAAGTGACCAACTTCGACAGATTGAAGAGCAACGGATGAAAGAACTTGCGTCGCTACTGGCGCCTTACGGGGTTGATCCGAGTGCAGATCCTCAGGAAATTATGAACCAGCTTGATGAGAGGCGCAAGGAACTTTTGAACGACAGTCAAACGGTGAAGGAGGAGCGCGACAAATTGTTGAAGAGGCTCGATGAAACCCAAAGTCTGGTTAGGAACACGGCGGAAGAGTGTAAAAAGCTGTCGGAGAAAATTCAATGGCTGGAGAGTAAGGTCTTGACGGGAGGGAAGAGTCTCGTGGATCACACAAATGAGCAGCAGAAACTGATCCAGGCGAAGCAACAAGAGCTCGCTGAGCAAACAGAGAGGTATGAAGAGATGCGGAGGAAAATTCAGGAGAATGAGCTGACGACAACGGAATTACGGAGCAATGCGGAATCGCTTGAAGCTGAGCTGCACACGAAGACAAAGAAACTGAAAAAGCTGAGCCAGAAGCTGTATTTCGCGAAAGAGGAGCTGGTCTCTGTGAACGAGGAGCATGTGAATACCATGAAGGAGTTGGAAAATGTCCTGATGGAGCTCAAAAAGTATGACAGTTTATTTCATGCATTTTTTTAAATATGAAGTTAATTATATTTACTACTAGACTATAGTTTTGTTTTACCCCATAATGCTGATCTCTATACTAAGCGTCTCAATGTTCGTCCATGCTAAACTCCATGTAAAAGCGGTACCTCAGTGCTAGGTCTTAGCGCTCACTTAAAACAGCACACCTCATGCTAACCACATTAAAATTAACCCCAAGCAAGCCATAGAACCAAACAGGTAACCTAACCTAACCCAACCTAAGCAGAGCAA
>JAHZNH010000406.1:0-10644 GCA_027744355.1 Tyrannoseira gladiata
ACTATCATAATAATAATATCCGCATGCTCTTCAAGGTATGTGGAAACATGACAGTTGAGGGTCACACAAGAACTTTTGGAATTCCACTGACAACAACTGTAGGCATTGAGGAGGATGACGATGATGTTAATGATAATCATAATGATGATGAAGCATCACTCACAGATGCAATGTGTGAATGATACACATACAGATTGCACTTCCATCTCGCTCTCGAATCGAGTGGAAAGAAAGTGAAAAAAGGAGAATTTGAGAGTTTCTCGCTTCAGATTTGTGAGCACTAGCACAATCCTCGTTAGCTCTTTTTACTGTTCCCTTATGAGCACGTCGCATGTCGTGTCGTGTAATTATTTATACATGCACACCTATCTTCAGAGTACGTGCATTTAAAAAGAATAAAAGTGTAGGAGTTTTTCTAGCCGCTTGTCATCATCATCATCATCATCATCTACAGTTGACTCTTATTTGCTGGCTTTGCTTTTGTAAATGGTGACCTCCGTTTTATGGAGATAGAGAAGGTATGGATGGATGGTTACAGGGAAGTTTAATTTTATGAGCTGATGCCGAATGTTATTATTTGGTCTTGTTAAGCTAGAATTCAATGTCAACCAGATAGTAAGTACTAGTAGTGGTGTGCATTACTTTATGAACTTAACTGGTCTTCACTTCACTGAGGCTTTTTTAAAAAGTTTTTTGGGAGGTGATCTAAAACATATCATTTTTGGCAATATATGGCTCGCCCCAAATGTCTCTATGAGGATGGCATCTTTCTAACAACTTTTGAAGTCTGTCTCGAGTATCTCTGGTGACGTGATGAATGAGTGAGCAATTGGCAGTCAAACGCTCGAGATTGAGAAGTTAATAGGAAGGTTGTGCCACATAAGAATAACGAAACGAAGTTGAAGATGTTTATTGATGATGAGAAATACGGTTGTGTAGTATTTAAGTTTAGGTCGATTGGCACATTTTCTTTTGATCGAATGAACGAACAAACGAACGAAACTCGCCCTTTCGAGGTATCCATTCAAGAAATTTAAATATTCGAACTTACCAATATTGCATCTCTAATGTTTTTCTTGATATCTTCTATTTTTTGTCGTTTCTCCCTGTAAAAGAAAAAAAACAGATTTTCAGTAATCAATCACAGCGCATCGAAACTCCAAATATTTGGCAAGCTTCATTTTTTCCACATCTCCAATTTCATAACACTCCTCTGTCCATCCGTCTATCTTATTTAGTCTGTCTGAGTGATCATTTTGATATAAGGATGTAAAATAAAGTAGAATTTTTTTATCGGGCAAAAAACTGGAATCTGCACTCAAGTCATGTAGGTACACACACTCCCGATGAAGATCTTTATTCATCATCTCGATAATTAAATGTCCGGCATATTTTTTTTCATTTTCCTCAATAAAACTCTCGCAAAAAAGCAGGAATGAAGAAGTTATATGGACAAAAAATACATCATACAATACATTCACATTCGTTCGAGTTTGAGGGTACATGGAGATGTGTAGGGGTATTCTAAGGAGAAAAAAATCATGAAATCAAACAAACATTCCGCAACGTTGACTATTTAACTCTATTTCTGCTCCTTCTCCTGCCACTATTCTACTCCACTCTACTGCCTGGTGTAATGCATGGGTAAGCAAGCGCTCATTCATGGTGATGATCATAAGCCGCCAAGGTCATAATTGCAAGCAGAAGTTCTAAAAATGCTTCCATAAATTTTTCACTTTACGTGAGTCCGTGTGTGTGTGGCGATTTTCGTTGAAATATCTCCCCCAAAAAATATACTCACTCACTTATGGAGTTAAATATGCCACACCAGCCGACCAGCCATCCAAAATATATATATATTTTTTTTTCTCTATTCTGGTGAGAAATGGGATAAGATGGAAAGGATGAATGTAACTACGATATGTATTGATTGGTTATTGATTTTTCCTCTCATGAATATTGCATAACTGGAAAATGGCTTCGAGTACTAGTAGACTCGCTAGCTGCATTACCGGGAGGAATAACGTAATTCTTGATTATATTTCTTTTTTTCTTTGACAACCTCCTCCCCCTCCGCCACCAGCCGAGTGCAATCCAAGTCAAAGGAAACTTTCCCATAAATATTTATTACCGCAAACATTTATGCAGTTCTCCTCTCATTCGATTATCACTTTTATCACTCTTTTCACACCTGAAATCGTGTGCTTAGCCCGGCTGAACCAACTAGCAAAAAGTAATTATTAATGTAACGATTTGCTTTAAATTTCAAATTCTCCTTGTTCAAGATGACAAGGGAAAATAAGCGCTCATCAATAAAAGTGAGTACAAGTGCCAACGCGAACGAGCCTATAAACTACCAGGGTGCAATTAGAGAGATGCTAACTAATAATGAGCATGTCAACAAGCACTAAAATTGATTGTTATTGGTTTCCTGTTGAGTGTTACTGCTACTCATATTCATATTTTAGCCTTTTTATGATTGGGAAATCCTCCATGTGAGAAAAAAGGTGGTGGTGGTGACTGGTGGCTCTTCGTAGTAGTCGGTGATGTTCCGTCACTTGTAAAAAAATTAATTATTCTTTTGGATTTTGGATGGAATAACACCCCATCCAATTTTAATTGTTTCCATTGCATAATAATGAGCGGAATAGGAATGAGATATGCGTATTAATAGTTAGCTAGTTAACTATATTCACCACAAAAATTGCAAAGCAATAAAAGCTAGAAAGCGTTGAATCACTACATATATTCTGAGGGAGACATAAATTGCTTATTTCCTGGCCTGAGCCTGACTTACCGAGTAGGAGAAGGCGATGTGTGGCCCTATAGACCTGCTTATCCTTCTGAATCTGTGCATTGATGCGTTTGTTGGCTTCCTTTCGTCGTTTATCTTCTTCTTGGTCAGATTTCGAGGTGCCACCACCGAAGCACCCCATGTCATTCGGGCAAGGGAGCCGTTTGAGAGACAGCTCCGTCACACCCAAATTGAAAAAGACGAACTGTGACTTGAATAGGGGAAAACTTTTGAATAAAAGAACTTTTTTACAGTTTGCGATCACGTACTGCAATAATTTTTTTTTAATTTGGTGCGTTATTATTATTACTTCACTTCTTATCCGCGCACTATTGTTAGTAGTATAATAATATCCAGGATTTTTTTAGATTGTTATCACAAATAAATTCTCTTCTTCAAGCTTCCACAAAAACAAAGCAGCAACTTGCTATTCTTTTGGAAGTAGTTGTAATAGGGCTGATTTTGATTATCCTGTTGGATTGCTGATTTCTTTTGGTTTACTGCTACGGTTGGCACGCCTCTTCCCTCGTGCGATCGATGGTGTCCGACGAAAATATGATTGTTGAGGATTTTTACAAACTGAACACTATTCGGTGATAAACTGCAGAAGGTAGATGATGAAGAAGAAGATCAAAAGCACCACTCCAACGGTTTTCCAAGCGTACTGACTGACAGAACTGATTGCAAGTTGTAAGTACCTCTAGGTAATATTTTATGCACCTTTTGAAATAGAAATCTTCCACAGCTTTAAGTAAACTGCATCATTAATGGAAAACTTTGTCCGGTCGAAATATTTACTTTTGCTCACTTCCACGATCAAATGGAAAATACTGGAGCACGAACTCGAAACAACTGCTTCTCTTCGTAGAATACTTGTTTAGTAGAGCTACCTTACTTATGGACTCAAGACTCAACAGCTTCGATAATTTCTCAAAAATAATTATCAGAAATGAAAAAATAAATAGAAAGAATTACTGCATCAGCTGATTAGTACTTGACAAAAAATAATAATACTACTTTCACGCTGGAATGAATTTGTATTTAGAAAAAGAATTAAAATGATTGCTACTCTCGCTCAATCACAAACGATAAAAAAAAATCTTTCCAAGCTCAGCGTTGTCTTTGGTGTGAGGATGAAGTAAAAGTACTAATATTGAATGATTGGATTCAATTCGATGTTTTCAAAACCGAAGGGGGCGACAGTGGGTGTTCGAAAGTCTATTTAAAAAAAAGTTTGCTTCCCGCTGAAAATCCAAGATCCAAGTTCTTTCTCTCCGAGGGTGCTTTCACTCCGCCCACTTTCAATACTTCACTCGATCGACACAGAGAAAAAAGCTTTACTGTAGTTGTAATAGTTCTAGTAGTTCTTTTGTTGGATTTCGAATGAAAGAAAAATCTTCACTTCTATTTAGCCGACCGCTTAAAACTTGTGATGTTACATGACGGCGTTGAAGTTGCGTAACGGATTTTCCACCAAAGTGTCGCGCTCACCAAAACTATTATATTGACTTCCTTCCCCCGACTCGCTCCCTTATTTCCGGGTGGCTTCTCTATAAATAGAAAAAGAACGGTGAAAATGGTGAGTGAGGGAATTCGCAAAACAATTATTTATTTCTACAGTCAATAGCACAAATAACACCTTCGGGTAATTCCTGGTATTCCCTTACTATATTTTTTTTTCTAATGGTGGCGGCGGTGCGGTGCCCACCTTTACCTTCACAATTCACATGTGGACTTTGGGGATAGGAGCAAATAATGAAGGAAAAAAACGCGCGTGGTGAGAGCTGGAATGTGAGACCGTCTGAAGGGAATCCCTACATTTTATCGATCATCTAACTTCTTATTAGCATACTTTCTCATCCCCACTCATGCAAAATTTACAGCAACGGCAGAGCCAGGGAGAGAGAAGCCCTGTGGTTGTGGAGTGTGCTCTACACTCCTCCAGTCTATGTCGTAGTACGATGTACGAGCTTGTATGTGTATTTACTTTCTTTTTTTTAACAAGTTCTCGGAACACTAGTCCTCAGCGTGGCTCCGAGGAGACAACGAAATTTTTATGAGAAATGTGGTGGGCTCCTGCACGCACGTAATTTCTCTCGATTTTCTCCGTACCCATTTTACCCGTCCAGTTTCGGAATGGATGAATGAACAAGAAATTGTTGGACTGGAAAGAGATGATACTCTTTAAAATTTTAAAATCCTGGAGGAAAGAAACCCCATATTTTCCAATGAAAAAATTGAAGACCAACAATTTCTGACAAGGGGCCTGTCTTTTACTGTTTCCAAGGTAGGTAATGTTGGCACAGGTACCCTAAAGGATGCAAATTCAGTCTTTGAAATCTCAGGTTGAGTTTAATTGAATGAATGTACGTCCGTCGGATTTGTTCTAGTCCGCCTAATTAAATCATTATTGATTGGTGCAGTTTTATCTAATCACGGGATGACGTCGATCAAACCTGAAATGTGACATGGCTCTCTAAACGGTTGAAGGGAAAGAGATGAGTAGTGAATAAATTCCTGTATTTTCTAATTGTAAAAGTCTAAATCACAAACTTAGCGTGGATTATTGGTGCAGTTTAAGCTCAAGTAAGTTGGGTTGGAATTGTACTGACTGGGATAAGAAAATTGACAAGTACTCACTACATAAAATAGCCATTGACAGTCCTGCTAACTCTATCTATATCTCGCTGGCGCCGAGAATCTTTGCCTACCTGGCTGGACATCCAGTTATTATATTGTCTAATATCGATGTTTCCCTGTCTGCCTGCCTCATCCTCAAATTAATTCATGAAGGAAGGAGGAGTAGTCTGGGGATGCTTAAGTAGTAGCAGTTCAATTTCAAGTTGAGGCAAAATGCATCAACGGCATTTTTCCCTCCTCCTGTCCGCTTGCAATTAAATACAACTACAACGTTGGTGGCGGTGGTAATTAAAAATGTATTTATGGATATTACGAAACGAGCATCCATCTCCCCCGTGAAATATTAAGTGTAAATGAAGGTGGATGGTCGAACTGGAATCAGGATTATACTTAAATGGATATCGCAACAATTTCAAAAGATATTTTTGGGCATACCACATCATCACGTGAATATATCGTTTTATTCTAGTCGAGATCGGATCGAGACATTACTAGTTTTCGCTTTGTTCGAATCGAGGATCGAGAGAAAAATGCATAATTTTCCCTCTCCCTCAGTCCATGTCCAAGTGGCACGAGAAACAGTTGCAGTTGTGACTTCACATAAGATTAAAGATAAACAAAATTTTTATCCATCATCATCATCACCACCACCACCATCATCTCTTCTTCGTGATATTCTCTCGTGGAGCGATAAACCACTGTAATATGATTTCGCTGGTTTTTTTTAGCGAGCTCACATCGTCACATCCCAAAAAACAATATTTGCTGCATTACATTATGTACGTTCCCGTAAACTGGCAAATGCCCCACTACTACGACTACAACTACTTCTGCCTGCCTGATGCTGATCCTGATCCGATGGTGGTGATGATGATGATGATGACGATGGCGATGATGATTATGGCAGAGACAAGCTCAGGCCACGGGAAAATGCGAGAAGATCTGAAGGGAAAAACGGCTGTGAGCAATATTGCACACAAGTTCAGAGGATTACTACTAGTTTTGATATAACGATATTAGGTAAACATGACACGACGCGACCATCATCATCATCATCATCGTCTCCTTCATGGTCGTTGCGGAATAAACAAATCCAACAGGCTGAGACTGTTTGGCAGTTGTACCGTACCAGAGGCGAAAAAAAAGAGATAGCATGAAAGTAATATCACCAATAACATTTATTTGCGTAGAGTAACAAAATAAAAATTGTAACGAGAGAAGAGGAACACCGCTAACAATCTATAAAGTACACACACGTTGGTTTGGCTTGGCCCGGCCTGCCCTAGTAAATAGTCTGGTCCTGGTCGTTGATAGTGGTGGTGGTGGCTTTCGCTTATGACCATAATTTTATCCCTTCGATTAATATGATAGGAAAGCCACTATAACTATTATACCATCATCATCAATTGCCTTTATGTGACTAGAGCACCACACACGTATTTCACCATTCCTCATAAAAAATAATAAAAGACTCGAGAAATGATGTGATATTAGATTGGAGCGCTATTAAAAGCCTTTCACAATCCGTGCCCATGCCTGAGAGTTGGAGTTGGAAGAATTGAGTTGTGCTGATGTGATTGTGTGAAACACAAAACATCATTATTATGCGCTCGCTGATGTGGTAGCATGTGCCTCTGAAAATTAAAATCGGCGGCCTATGCATCATATCATATCGCACCAAATCAAATTGAATGGATGGTGATGATGATGTGATCTTCCAGAAATGATCCATACAAAAGACAAAGATTCCTTCAGGATACTAGCATCATTTATTTGTCAGGACTTGGCGCTGGAGTTTAATCTCTTACTACTGCATCATAAACATTTACCAGTAAATCCAATCTGATGTGTATTAATTTCCCTTACCTCTGAGTATTTGAATAACGACATTATAATACTTACTTATCATGATCTTCCAAATTTCGCCATAAATCAAAACACATTAGTATTAATTTCCAACTGCCGAACAACGTCCAAACATCGCCGTATCATTCAAGCAATATCTATATGTACTTAATTTTCATCATTTTCTTCAGCAAAGTTTCACCAAATTAAACAAAAATCAACTCAACGATAGGGTGAACTGTTTTCTTTCCCGAGATAAAGAAACATATCTGGTCTAGATATCGAGCAAGATTTGAGAAATACGAGAATTCGCTTAGCATTATAATGGACAGGATAGAGTCAGAAATGCGATGAAACACTGCCACGAATCAAAGTCAGGTCCAAGCCAGGCCCGTTATTCCAGAAGAGTGCCTCTCTATTTACCTCTGAACTTTTACTCATTTGAGCTGCTCCACACTCCTATGAGAAGTTGGCTGGGAATTGGATTGGATTGATATTGGAATGGTATGCCTCACAACACACAATCTCAGCCGCTAATCAATAAAAATGACTCCGCATTGATAATACTCCATCGATAGCTCGAGACGGTAATCCCCAAACCAGCTAAAAACAATCATATCATCATAACCCCATGAAAATTACGAGGATCGAACATCGGCTACAACCATTTAAATGAATATTGCGCTGTGTGAGTCGAGGCCGAGAGGGAATAGTGAAATGCCATTAGAAAGATTGCAAAAATAGTTTATGGCATGACCTGCCATCCCATCCATCCCCTTATCGTTCTTCTGCCTTGAAATTGAAAAGAGATTTTATCGACTCCTGCAGAACAAAAAACTTAACTCCTAATCCTACAACTCTGCTACTGGCATTTTTTTGGAGAATAATAATTTTTTATATATTTTACATGAAAATAAAATCCTATTAAAAGCATCACCACCACCATCATCATCATCATCCCAATCCCTCGGTGCTCGCAATGACTTTTAGGAAAAATTTATTCTTCCAATTCCTTCTGTTTTCGTGGCCATTGTGACCTACATCCTATAGTANAAAATAAAATCCTATTAAAAGCATCACCACCACCATCATCATCATCATCCCAATCCCTCTGTGCTCGCAATGACTTTTAGGAAAAATTTATTCTTCCAATTCCTTCTGTTTTCGTGGCCATTGTGACCTACATCCTATAGTATCTTCCAAGATTTTGTTGAAGTCTAGTAGGAATTGAATTATAGTAGTAAGTATTTAGTAGCTTCCTACCAGGGCTGACCTTTACCTCCGCATTGCAACATCATCGCCGTAGCACAAGAGAGGGAACACAACGGATTCTGAAATGTTGCCAAAGACTACTACTACTACTACTATAGCCCCTCGAAGGAAAAGATAAGTGGTGGTAAGCAGTAAGTAGCCGAGACCGTAGTCTAGGAATCGCATCGCAACACATAATTCAATTGAATTACACGCTTGATTATATGGAAGTGAAGCCACAACTTCCGATAAATTCTGGTGATGGTAAGTAGTGAGGTTTTTTTTTGCTCCCTTTCTGGTTCCACAGTTACAGATAAGAGGATCAAGCAAGGAGGAGCGCACAGGTATACTATAAATGTGGAAAACTTGTCTGGTGCCATTTCCCTTTTTCCTCTTAGGCAACGTTGGGGATGGATGTTGTTGTTGGTGGTGATGATGATGATCATGATGATGATTGAGCCACGTAGCTGTAATAGTTGTAGCCGAGGAATAATAATTTGATTAAACTGGAAGTGTGGGAAACTTTGAATGATATGATGGAGTATGTGGGAGAAGTTGTTGTATTACTGAACAAGTGAACTACATAAATAAAAGTAGGTATGTATACATTAGTACTACATACAAAACTACATTCATTCGCTCATTCCTTCTTTTTCTATCCACCTGGTTTATGTCTTTGGCTGGAAAAACGAGGTCACAATAAAGACGATTCAGTGAGACTGACTGACTGAGGAGAAGTGAGATCCACCCAAAAGATACACTCTACTACAACTCTCTCACACACACTCCCTCACTCAAGGGGCGAGACATGAGAGGAGAAGTGAAACTTACTTATTCCTCGCGTTTTTAGACGGTGCTCAAGAAGTAATCTACCTAATAAAAGTGTGGAATGTAAGGAAACGTGTTCTGAACTTAATGTGACCAATATTTTCTTCCATTTTCGAGAGAGATAAATATGAAGAAACCGCACTATACCACGACCGTTATTATTATTGCCACTCGGAACAGTGCAATGGAATCGAAATGGATGGACAAGTGCAGCTACCTAAAACGGAGCAATTTTCTACGGTGCTTTGATGGCGATGATAAGTACTGAAGTAATTTTTAGCCATAGTCATATCCATTCCTGCTGTCGTTATTACCACCACATCACTCCCAAGTGGTCGTTGATTATCGTGGGAAATAAAGAAGATGAATGGTGCATAATTATGTATGTGTACGTACCCTTTCTCTCCCAAGAAGAGCTACGCGGAGAGGAATTCCACCATCAAATCCGTATTACTTTATATGGCTACTATCATAATCATTCAACATCAATTCATCAGTGAGCAATCAATTGAATGGAGAACGTTTGAGATTGCATTAGACGCTGAAAAAATGTGATAATAGTTGTCGATGTGTGTGGCATGGATGATAGAGGTATGAATACCTACCATGCTTTACAGAAGCTGTGGTCTATAAGTACCTGCCAAGTCCATAAATCAATTAGGATTATTGCACACAGCCGGGCAAAACTTTTTTTTCGCGATGCGATGGCTTTTGAAAGGCTTCCCCGTGCACGAGCTTTCTCGCTCCTCACTCTCGATTTTGTTTGCTACTAAATAAGTACTGCAGAAGCATAAATATTTATGTCTTGAGGAGGGGATGCTATTTATAAATAATATGACAATTATATATCTGGGTCAATATTCAGAGCGATGAAAAGTTAAAGGATTCCTCGACGAGTTGAATTCAATGATTCTCACAGGAGCGCGAGGAAAGTCAAAACGTTTGACTATGGAGGGTTCGAATGACTTGCTAAATTAGTCAGAATGACTTGAATCATTCATTTGACTGCATTTCTATTAAGCCCTCGGACAGCTCCATAAAACTCAGCATTTTTTAAATATCTTTAATGTTCATGTTACTTTTACTCCTAGAGTACCTCAGATGACTTTTTATAATCAGTCTTGGATTTCATCATTTCCATCGAAAAATTCACTGCTCACAAAAACATCTTTTTTTTCTCAGAAAATTTGATCCTGTTGACGAAACGTGAGCTCGCTCAAATTCAAAAGAACTGGATCAGGTTAAGTACCTGCTCAACCTCAACCCACTGACAAAAACAAAACAAT